>JAODAL010007028.1:0-128646 GCA_025379985.1 Phyllomedusa bahiana
CCCTGTCTTGGCCCCGGTTTTCCGTTAGTACCCAGCAGCGTGGGGGGGCCGGGAAAACTCGATAACTCTTGACCAACACCCTCAGGCAGGGACCGGTTTAAAGCTAGTTTAAAAGGTCAAAGGGACGTGGGGGACCCCCCTCCCCATCCTTACCTGTAAAGGGGAGGAAGGGGATCGAACAGTTTTTAATGTTTTTGGGGGGACTGTCAATTGTTTATTTAGAAAAGGGGAAAAAAAAAACATAAAAACAGGTCATCATCATACTTTAACATCAAATTTTTAAAACATTGGTTAGTATTAAGTCAAAATGTTTTTCTGTCTGCCGTTTTTTAAAGATACCTTCAACACAGTTTTCCTTGAGACAGATGCATTGTCTGCTAGAACCAAAAAAAGTCAAGGCCTTCCCCCCCCCCCCAATAAATACAAAGGAAAACTTTGGGAATGTGTATATCGCTAAGTCATACTAATGCAAATTATAACTTGCCCTCTTAGAAACCACCAATTAAACCAACTTTTTAGTGATAAAATAGCCCTTTGTGATTAAAAAGTTTATTGGAATGAATTTTTTACTTTGATTAAAATTTCAGATTTATTTCCCACCAACTTTGGGCTACTTTTCGACCCCTCCGGCTGCCGGCAGAATAAAATAAATTCGGAAGGAGGCATTAAATTGGAAAAGGGAGTGGAACAAAGATAGTTTCCCACCTGTTTTTAATCACTTGACCCTTGTGGGGGACAGAATAGGTTAGGCTCCTTATAATGTTACTTTTGTATAGAGATTAGCTGTCCTGTAGCATTATTTATTTTTTGGGTGTTTTTCCATGGAATTCTCATATAAAATTTTAGAATTTTAGTAAATTATTTTTTAAAGGAATTGTTCTTTTTGATTATATTTATTCCTATATTTTGTCACCTGGGAGGTTTTTTGGATTTATTATTTACTTTAGTAAAGTGACCTTACCCCTAATATGCAGTGAGCCAACCAGTTCCATTGTGAAGAATTTCTATTTATGGGTGATTTTCACATTTTTTAGTTTAATGCAAAAATTTTCTGAAACTAAAAAACCATTTCCCAATATTTTGATTTTTCTTTTTGCAGTGAGCAGATGGTTTTTCTAAGGTTTTCTGAATGAAACAGTCACAAATGTCTGCAATAAACTTTTGCTGTGAACCCCTTGATCTTTTTTCGTTTCTCTCACTATGGAAACTTTTTCGGAAAGTGCTCTGGTAGTCAATGAATATGATAAAATTATAATATTTTGCAGAATGAATAGTTTAGAAAAAACATTCATTTTTATGGAAGAAAACATATCTGTTGCTTATATTAGAATAATGCAAAAACGGGTACTTTAGACAACCTCATGGGAATTATGTGCATTCAGTGCCCTCTGCTGGGCGTGATTTTTATTTAAGCACTTTTACACCTCATGCATTTTACATATTCAAATTACCTAGCTATTTTATTACATTCCATTATTTTAAGACATTTGTGTTACCATATAGCAATCTCTTCACTTGAGTGAACACAGTACACTGTCTGTTTCAGAGGGCTTTTTTCTCTTTTTCAATCTTTTGATTGTATTTTATAAACATAATTTGATAGACTTACATAGTCATTGGCATGAATTTCCATTGACCATTATTTAAAGAACAATATCAGCATGCAAAAGGCAAAGCTACAGGAGATGCACTTAGGGCCTGTGGAGGCACTTATATGTTAAAGCTTTAACATCAATTGCACAATAAGTCTGTTAGAAGATCTATAATTAGGCAAATGTATTCTTCTTTTTAATATGGATAAATCTTGTTCATTGTACATGATGGTTGATAAGGCCCTTCTACAAATGGGGATTAGGAGTTTAGAATTTCAAGCTATATCTCTATCCTGGAAAACCAAAAGAAAAACAGGAAAGCTCTGTTTGTTGAAACGTTGACATTAATATATTAATATTCTTTTTTACTTGATAGGAATGCATACTCTAACAAAAATCTTGAACTTCTTTCAAAACCATGTTTTTCAGCAGTGAGACTATGACAGAATTAATGACATTATGAGATGACCTTTGTGACATGTTGCATTATAGAGCTCAAGGTCTGAACAAATGGTAATCACAAAGGGATAAAGCTTGACAGTAACAATGCTTAGATACCCGGAGCTGTTTGGAGGTGTCTCAGGTGGTATCAGGGAACTAGATCTACTACTACAATAGTAACATAATTGAATGTATGTCTTAATATGTAAATAATGCTCCTGATAATAATCTTGACATTATGTAAATGGTTTATTGATATGTGCTATGTCTGAGACATTAAAAGTCTCTCAGAAGCCAAAGGTTACATTTAAAGTGGATCTATCTGCTCTCTTGACATCATTGTGTCTTAAAACTCTGTACTGTAATATTATCCTTGTTATTCCTCCTGGAAATGTAGAAATACATTGACAACCATGTATCACTATTCTTTTTGTCGATAGTGCATGCCCTTCAAATTCCACATGTGTTTCTTACAGTATATGGCCATTCTGTCACACAATAAACCCCTTCCTTCCACCCCCATTGTGAGGTCATAGTGTGCTTTGTTGTTATTATTCCTAAGGGCTTAATGAAGGTAATTTACCTATTACACCCTGTTATAGGGTGTGATAGAAATGCAGTACAAGCACAGTACTCTGCAATACATTAGTTGCAATTTCCTATAAAAGTAATCAAACAAATCATTGTTTCAGTCTCTTGGAGGGGGGGGGCTAAAAAGATTAAGCAAAAAGGTAAAACTTTTTAAAACATAAAAAAAAAATTCAACTTCCACATTCCAATTGTCACATCAATGGAGGCACCGGGAGCCGTGATTTAACCCCAGCCCAGGTGGCAGTACACTACTAGATGCAGGGCCCATCAGGAGAAAGAATGGTCAAACAGTCCAGGTCAGCAACAGAACAATAACATCAGGCCACAAATCAGAAAACAGAAGGAATACCAGGAAACAAGATAGGGGTCAGAACACAATCAAGAATGAGGTACCCTAGTCGGGGTCAAGAACATGAGTACCCAAGCCGAGATCTGGTAACAAGAAAAGCACAGTAACTAAACGCAGGTGAAATAGCAAGCAAGAACCTTTCACAGGTGAAGCAGGAAGGTATTGAGGAGGTTTAAATGGTGTGCCTGGAAAACCACTGTGTAGCGGGATTGGGCAGTCTCCAGGCCCTCCTATTGGCCTGTGTAACACACCCTTTGTCCAGAGTTGCTGTAGAGCTGTCACTCCTGAGATCACCAGCAGAGCCTCTCCCAGGTTATGGACACAGTGCAGGTAAATTAACTCATGCAGAGCATGGCACCCTATCAGCAGGATACTGACCAGGTAATTAAGTCCTGAAACCAAATATTCATGTTAAAAAAAACTATAAAAAACAAGCCTTTATTGATATCCCCGCATACATAAATTATATGTTGTTTATCCACCATGTCGAGTACTGTAAAGAAAAAACACTATATTTCATAACTGCTGTTTTTTGTCAAATACTTATCTCATTTTATTGCATTGAATAGTATTTGATCATCTACAAACCTGCAAGAATTTTGGCACACACAGACCTGTTAATTTTTTTTAAGAAGTGCTCCTACTCTGCACTCACTACCTGTATTAGTTGCACCTGTTTGAACTCAGTACCTGTATAAATGACACACTCAATCAATCACATCCCAACCTCTCCACCATGGTCCAGACCAAAGAGCTGTCTAAGGATACCAGGAACAAAATTGTAGACCTGCAAAAGGCTGAGATGGACTACAGGACAATAGGCAAGAAGATTTGTGAAGAGGCTACAACTGTTGGAGCAATTTTTAGAAGATAGAAGAAACACAAGATGACTGTCAATCTTCTTTGGTCTGGGGCTCCATGCAAGAACTCACCATGTGTGGTAAGGTCAATTCTGAGAAAAGTCAGAAATCAGTGCAGGACTGCATGGGAAGACCTGGTCAATGACCTGAAAAGAGCTGGAACCAGTCTCAAATATTACCTTTAGTAATACACTATGCTGTCAGCTATTAAAATCCTGCAGGGCACACAAGGTACCCCTCCTCACACTAGCACATGTACAGGCCCATTTAAAGTACACCAAAAACCATCTGGATGATCCAGTGAAGGCATGGGAGAAGGTCATGTGATCAGAAGAGAGAAAAATAGAACTTTTTAGTATCAACTCCAGTCACCATTTGGAGGAAGAAGAGTGATGAGTATAACCAAAGAACACCTTCCCAACCAAGAAGCATGGAGGTGAAAACATCATACTTTGGGAGTTCTTTTATGCAATGGAGACAGGACAACTATGGAAGGAGTATGGATGGAGCCATGTATCACAAGATTTTGACCAACAACCTCCTTCCCTCAGTAACAGCATTGAAGATAGGTTGTGGCTAGGCCTTCCAGTATGACAATGACCCGAAACACACAACCAGAACAATTAAGGAGTTGCTCTGTAAGAAGCATTTCAAGATCCTGGAGTGGCCTAGTCAGTCTCCAAACTTGAACCCAATTGTAAATATTTGGAGGGAGCTGAAACTCAATATAGCCTAGCAAAAGCGCCGAAACCTGAAAGCTCTGGCGAATATCTATATGAAGGAGTGGGCCAAAATTCCTGCTGCAGTGTGTGCAAATTTGGTAAAAAATACTTCAGGAAACATCTGACCTCTGTAATTGCAAACAAATGTTTCTGTACCAAATATGTTTTGTTTTCTTATTGTATCAAATACTTATTTTATGCAATAAAATGCAAATAAATTATTTAAAAAACATGCAATGTGATTTTCTGGATTTTTATATTCTGTCTCTCACAGTTGAAGTGTACCTACGATAAAGATTACAGACTTCTCCATTCTTTGTAGGTGGGAAAACTCGCAAAATCGTCACTGTATAAAATCCTTATTTTCCCCACTGTGAAAAGCAATCAAAATGTTTCATGAAACCAATAATAAAAAAATAAATGTAGCTCAATCTGTAAAAAAACAAGCCACCACACAACTCCACTTGTGAAATAATAATAATTATTGGTCTCAGATTATGCAGAACTAATTTTGAAAGAAAAAGATTGTTGTGTTTCTAAAAGTAGAAAAACATAAGAAACACTAATAATTGTACTGATCCACAGAATGAAATTAACATGTCATTTTTACCTCACAGTGAATTCTGTAAACATAATGATCAAGAAACTATGACGGAGTAATTATTTTTGGTTCATCAATACATTGGATGGTACATTTAATAATTCCATTAAGAAGTTGCAATTTGTCAATTAAGAAACAAACCTTTATTAGGTTATGTAAACAGAAAAATGAAAAAAAAAAACTTGTGGCTCTTGGAAGACGAGAATAAAAAAACAATAAAATAAAAAAAACACCATTGCCAAAACTTATTGTTTAGGAAGGGTTTAAGATGCTTTAGCTGCTGAATGTTGATTTATTCTATTCCTAAATCCTTACAGAATCCTGAATATGTGAATGTGGACGAACACTGTCTATCAACTCCATTGATGCATGAACTTTGCAGGTAGTGTTTTGAACATTTTGAAACAAAAGTTTGTAATGGTGAATTGCAAGTTATGGGGATTATGTTGCATACTTATTATTAGAGATGGGCGAATTTCTCAAAAATTCGATTCGGTCACTTCGCCGAATTTTCCGACAAAAATAAATTCGGTCCGAATTACTTCGGCACGAATCGCGTTAAAAAGCAGCTATTTCCAGGCTGCACAGAGCCTGCAGGGTGCTGTAGAACGTTGTGCCATACTTAAATATGCAGAGGGAGCTTGGTTTGGTCTTCATACAATGTTGTGTTTTAGTATGAAAACGCAATGACATCCCGGGCCGCTCTTAGAATCGCTTCACTATAAAATTCCCTGGGCACCTAAGAGGTCAAAACTGACAAAAAAACTCAAGCGGGAATGTAGCCTGATAAAGTCATGCCAGCGAAAGCTGGAAAAAAACAAGCTGAGAGCTCAGGTGGCAACATTAGTGACAGAGTATGGAGATGACGGCGGCAGCCACAGCACATGAGGTCAGCAGTGGCACAATTGACATTCTGGAGGCGGCAAAACAGTATTAGGCCACAAGGGGCACAATGATAACAGTGGGAGGTCACGACAGCAGCAGCATGAGATCAGGCAGTGGCACAATAAACATTCTGGAGGTGGCAAAACAGTATTAGGCCACAGAGTGGCACAATCCCACAGTGTGGAGGTCACGGCGGCAGCAGTATGAAATCAGGCAGTGGCACAATGACATTCTGGAGGTGGCAAAACAGTTTTAGGCCACAGAGTTGCACAATCACACAGTGTGGAGGTCACGACAGCAGCAGCATGAGGTCAGGCAGTGGCACAATGACATTCTGGAGGCGGAAAAACAGTATTAGGCCACAGAGTGGCACAATCACAAAGTGGGGAGGTCAGGGCGGCAGCAGTATGAGATCAGGCCATGGCACAATGGCATTCTGGAGGTGGCAAAACAGTATTAGGCCACAGAGTGGCACAATCGCACCGTGTGGCGGACACGACAGCAGCAGCATGAGATCAGGCAGGGGCACAATGACATTCTGGAGGTGGCAAAACAGGAGGAACCCACAGAGGGGCACAATGACTGAGACGGAGGTCACGGCGGCAGCACCCATGAGGTCAGCAGTGGCACAATGACACAGTGGGATGTCACGGCAGCAGCAGCACCCAGCATGGGGTCATAGAGTGGCACAATGACAGAGTGAGGTGGGTGGCAATACCAGTCCCTGGTAAAGATGGTGGTAGGTAGATGGAGAACTGTCAGAAAGATGTGTGGCATCAGGGGGGGTGGCGGCATCAGAATAATGGCTGGGCAGGTGTTTGAACCCAGACTGACGCCTAAGGCTTTGGGTTTGTGTGGAAATCCTGGCCGATCCACCGCCTGATTCATCTTGACAAAGGTCAGTCGTTCCACATTTCCGGGACAAGCGGGTTCTCCTTGGGTAACGATGGCCCCCGCCGCACTGAACACCCGCTCTGATCCCAAACACTAACTGGCCGGGCAGGACAGCTTCTCCACTCAAACTCGGCAAGTTGCGGCCACACAATCCAGTTTTGGCTGCCCATAGTCCAGTGGACTTCTAACTGAGGTGGCAGAGTGCTGTTCAAGTAGGCCACAACCTGTTGGTTTCAGGGACTGCTCCAGGTCCTGCTGCTGCTGCTGGCTGGCGACTGCCCTCCCACTAGGCGGAAATAGGAAGTTTGCTCATCAGTGACTCCAGACTTAGGTTACTACTGAGGAGCTGGTACTGCTCCTACCCCCCACCTTTCCCCCAGCACCCCGCGGCAGTAGTACGTGAGCGCTGAGGAAACCCCCCCGGTCAGACCTGTCAGAGGAGGGACATGCCGCACATAGGAAAGCGGCCAACTGATTACGGAGGATTCCCTATAGTATTTGAGTTTGTTTCCCTCTCAATAGCTGGGAAAAAGGCTCCATTTGGACCGGTAGCGAGGGTCCAATAGGGTGGAGAGCCAGAAGTCATCCCCTCGCCGGATGCTGACATTCGGCTGTCATTTATCCGGGGCAAATAAGCATGCTGCGGGCCATCTGCACAAGTGACTGAAAGGGGGCTCCCGCCTCCATTTCCACTGTATACTGCCACGGTGCTTGGGGTCATCTGCCTCGTTTTCCCTATCTCCATCCACCTCCTCCACTGCTCCTGCTCCTCCTCTCCTTGTCACCTTGGTAGAAAATCCACTCATTTCACCAGACAATGCTTCTGCTCCAATGTCCTCCTCCTCCTCCTCCATTTCAGTCCCACCGGATCATGTTGGCCACGAAATGTAGTCGCCATGTCTCCAATCCCCTCCCCAGACAGATTTTTCAGCATCTGTTCCAGGACATGAAGCAGTGGAATGGCGTTATTCATCCCGTAGTCCTGGCGACTGAAAAAAAACGTGGCCTCCTCGAATGGCCTCAACAAATGGCGGGTTTGCCACGCAGGGAGCTGCCACTGGCTAACATCAATTTTAAACACAGGGGAGAAACCTGTCCGCCTGGGATCATCAAAAAATCGTTAATGGCCTTTCTCTGTTCATACAGTCGGTCCAACTTGTGCAAGCTGGAATTCCAGCGGGTGGAAAACATCGCATATCAGAGTGTGTTGGGGGAGGTCGTTTCTGCCGCTGCAACTCGAGGAGGGTGTTCCTGGCTTTGTAACGAATGGATAAAGTGCATGCACATTTTTCCTGGCCATTTTCAGAATGTTCTGAAGATCGGTGGAAGACTTCAGGAACCTTTTCACAACCAGATTGAAACGTGCGCCATGCAGGGCGCATGGACCATCCCTCCCTCGTGGGAGCGCGGACACCATGTTTTCCCCCAATGTCAGTCACCATTTGGGTTCAATTTGCAGTTGGAGCGGAGAAAGCCAAACATCGATTTCTTGCTGCATGACGCGAGCAGTTTCCTCCCCTGTGTGACTTCGTTCGCCGAGGCAAACCAGGGTAGAACTGCGTGACACCGCGTGCCCTACACATGTGGTATGATGGAGCAGTACTTGTTGAGGCTGAGATGGTGGTGGTGGAGGAGGAGGAGGCGGACATTGGCGCAGGTGCAGCATTAGTTCAGGTGCAGGTGCAAGCCATTAGTTCTCTGAATGGTGCAGATTCCACCATTTGGAAAGGGAGGGACTGCAATACCAACAACTTGGACAGGGCACGGTCAGCTGCTGCACCTTAGGATGGTTTGGACGCATACTGTTGTCTCTTTGCAATCGCTCGCTGAACGACTGCTGGCGCCATTAGTAGTGAGGAGCAGGGGCATCTGGACCGAGAGATGATGTCAAAGAGAAAAGCTCCCTTCTGCAGAGTGGGGGAGCCTTGACTGGCTGCAATGGCATGCGTGCCACTGGGCGCTGGCTGCTGCTGCTGTTGCTGCGGCGGCAGGGTGGACCACCACATCTGAGCCACGTTTTTCCCAGGCCACCGGATGGGGACGCTGCAATGTGTTGACTAGCAGGGCCGTGGTGCCAACGTTAGCTCCCTGGCCACGCTTCACTTTCTGTCCACAGATTCTACATATACCCATATTCAGCTCCTCCGGTGTCTTAGCAAAGAACTGCCACACCGCCGAGTATCAGATTTTACCGCCAACGCTCCGCACTGAGTGACTACTGCTGCTGCTGCCATCGCTGACCCCTGTGCCGCTACTTTTTTGGACCTGCGAAGCGGGTTTTTACCCCGTGGCCGCTTGGCTCCCGACCTCACACTGCTGCTAATCCTGCTGACTCACGGCCAACAAAACCCACTTGCTGGCTGCGCTGCTGCCTGACGCGCAAGCTGAAAGCCCCTCTTCTCCTGACGATTGATGAAGCCCTTGCCTCACCCGGCTTCCTAAGTGCGGTCGGCTACATCATCATCTATTTGGGGTTTCAATCGTCACTGCTGTCCTCATCACCGGTCTTGGTATGCCGAGGCTGACCCTTCAAAACATGACCTCCCATGCCACTCTCCACATCTATACTTTGCCGCCTACTGCAAGAAGCAGGTGATATTTGGGCCCCCTTTTTTTCATGCCAAGTAGCTGCGACTGCCCTCCTCAAAAAGTTCATCCTCGCTCTATAGTGGCGCTGGGCCCAGACCACAAAAGTAGATTTCTGGCTGAGGGAACCCGGATGGGACAGAGGCGGGCTTGAGGACAGGTGAGGGCCGCTGACCTGCTCCCGGGCCATGCCAACTAAGGGTTGTGTCTGAGGTTCCCACCGACCTTGGCTGGGGTTGTCAGAAGTCATCTGGGAGGAAGAGGATGAACCTTTGTCAACCAATCAAGAAAACTTGGGTTGCTGAACAACACGCGGCCGCTAGATGACAGCGGCAGTTGTGACCTCACCGAGTTTCCCCTGCATGCGACGTCCCCTTTGCTGTGCCGCGACCTGGGCCTGTTTCCAGGAATGTTTGTGGGCCCCTGCCACTCGCAGGTGCAGAGCCTGCCACCTCTCTGTCTGACATACTGTTTTGGGTTTTAAAATGTACAGAAAACTGTTTGATGATGAATCTGTATATGATAAATATACACCCTGTTTTTGACTCCCAAAAGAACCCAGTAACAAGCTTGGGTAACCCTTGGAATAAATTGCGCTCCAACAAATGGCCAGGAAAAATTTACTTGTATGTGTCGTTTAAAAACACTGTGTGTTTTACTAAATGTAAAGCACAAACAGGCTTAATTAACCTTCGGGCATGAATTAGACTACAGGAAAAATGTATATATTTTTTGGCGTTGAAAAAGACGGTTATTTTTGTCAGCACACCAGCAAAACAAGCTTAATTAACCCCTGGATGTAAATTGCGCCAAAGAATTGAGCCGCACAAAATAGTAGCTTTTGTAGCGTGTTACAATTGCGTGTTTTCTACGCCACCAAAAACAAGAGATACAGTTTTTAATTAACCTTTGCTTGTGAATTAGGCTACAGGAAAAATTTATATATTTTGGCGTTGAAAAAGTCGGTTTTTTGGGTCAGCACACCACAAAAACAAACCTTAATTTAACCCTGGATGTAAATTGCGCAATAGAATTTGAGCAGCCAAAAAGGAAGTGGTATTTGTGTTGTACAAACGCTGTTTCTTTAAATGAATAAACAGGAACTGGCTTAGATCCCACTTGGATATTGAATGTATATTCAGCGCCGATTGGACGCACACTGGATTTAGATCCAATACCCCAAAAATAGAAATAGAACATTAAGAAACAGTCTCTGAGATATAGAAATCGCTATATAAAAATCAATTCTTCAGTAAGAGCTATCAGCCGCTGCAGCACCTTCCCTGATGAGCACAGTGAGGGGAGTGTGAGCTCCCGGCGTCGCGCCCGGACTTATATAGTGCGGAGACGTCACAGAATCCCGCCGGTCTCTGATTGGCTTCATCTCTGCACATGTGATGCAGGCTATGCCCTTCTTCCTCCCAGAGTGCTTTGCCCCATGTAGCGCCATGTGCTCGCAGCCATTTTTATCAATCAAAAGCACACTTCGTTCACCCGAAGTACCCCAAAGTTCGACTTCATTCCGAACCGAAGATTTCCTGAAATTCTAAACGAATTCCACTTCGTTAGAATCATTTCGCCCATCTCTACTTATTATCTTATTTTACATGTTATGTTTTAATTTTGTGTAACAGCAGCTTTCATAGTGAAAATTTACTAACTATAAATACAGTAAAATTTCTGCTCATATACAGTAATACTATGACGCTGCTGGATCAGAAGTATAGAATAATGCTGTAATCTCCAAAGCACATAAATATCTAATGTAACACTTTTGGAAAGAATTATTAAGAACTAGATTTTGCAACAGATACTATAGTTTTCATCATCTCTATAAAATCTCATGGATTAATGGCTTGTAGACCACTGAACATTTTAAAATTTCCAGGTGGTTCTCATGGAGAGGAGGACATGGACATTTCCATTCTGATCTCTGGAAACACCTAAGGTGGAACCAAGGCCTCTCAGCCATTTTTGGTATTAATAATTGAAGTGCCATTAAGGTCTCAGATTGGGTCTAAGATTTACTGCAGTCTCTGTGATAGATGCAATATGACGATGTGGCCCTTGGACCAGAAAATGTTGTGTCTTTGGTGTAATATCTCTACATAAAAGTCTTGCAGGTACCAAATAACACACCTAAATTTGGAGAAAATAACTCACCATACATACTACCATTGTACTGTTACTAAAAAAAAGCCCATTATACCAAGAACATTGTTGGAGTTGCTGGTTAGGTGGATTGGCTGGCTATGGTACCAGAGAATGCAGAAATGCACACAGCAATAGGTGTATACAATTCTGTACAATACAGTTGGGTTTTTTATGATGTGGAATAAACAAGATGTTTCGATATTAGCAAATATATTGCATATCAGGATATACAATTGAAACCAGAAGTTTATATGCACTATATAAAAAGACACATATTCATGTTTTTCTCACTATCTCACATGAAATCAGAATAAACCTTAACTGTTTTAAGTCAGTTAGGATTACTAAAGTTATTCATATTTGCCAAATGGCAAAATAATGAGAGAGAGAATTTTTAGGGCATTTTATTACTTTCTGCAAAGTCTAAAGTTTACATACATTAGGATTACTACGCTTTTAAACAATTTGGTACAGCCCATATGATGATGAAATGTCTTTGGAAGCTTCTGATTAGAGACACACCTGTGGATGTATTTTTTATCCACACGAAAAACATACTGCTTCTGTGTGTTACATTATGGGAAAGTCTAAAGAAATCAGACAAGATATCAGAAAGAGAATTGTGGACTTACACAAGTCTGGTTCATCCTTGGGTGCAATTTCCAGATACCTGAAGGTGCCTCGTTCATCTGTACAAACAATTATACGCAAGAACAAACAAGATGGGAATGTCCAGCCATCATACCACTCAGGAAGGAGAAGGGTTCTGGGTCTCAGAGATGAATGTGCTTTGGTCTGACATGTGCATGTCAACCCAACGACAAAAGCAACAGATCTTGTGAAGATGCTGGCGGAAGCGGGTAAGATTGTGTCATTAGCCACAGTGAAACGAGTACTGTATAAATATGGACTGAAAAGCCACTCTGCCAGGAAAAAGCCAGAAACATATAAATGCCAGATTAATGTTTGCAAATGCACACTGAAACAAAGACCTACATTTTTGGAGGCATGTGTTGTGGCCTGTTAAAACTAAATCTGAACTGTTTGGCCAAAATGACCATTGATATGTTTGAAGAAAAAAGGGAGAAGCTTGGAAGCCTAAGAACACCATCCCAACTGTGAAACACAAGGGTGACAGAATCATGTTGTCAAGTTGTTTTGCTGCTGGAGGGACTGGAGCACTTTACAAAATAGATGGCATTATGAGCAAAGAGGATTTTGTGGAAATACTGAAGCAACATCTCAAGACATCAGTCAGGAAGTTAATGCTTGGGTGGAAATGGGTCTTCCAAATGGATAATGACCCGAAACATACTGCCAAACTGGTTACAAAGTGGCTTACGGAAGTCAATGTTTTAGAGTGGCCATCACAAAGCCCTGATCTCAATAGTATTGAAAATTTATGAGCAAAGGCATCTGTAAAGGCAAATGTGAGCAAGGCGACTGTAACGGCTAGGTAGTGGATCCACTGGACCACCGCAAGTGATGGCAACAACCACGCCAGGGAGCGGAGTCTAAGTAGGTCCCGGTTTTCACCAGAGCCCGCCGCAAAGCGGGATGGACTTGCAGCGGCGGGATTCTACCACGTCGCTACCCCTGACGCGGCGGGCTTGAGGTGGCAGCCGAGGTGCAGCGAGGTACAGAATCGTAAGCCAAGAATCGTAGTCGTGGGCAGGCAGGAAGGTCATGGCAGGTGGCAGAGGTTCGGAGTCGAGAAACGTAGCAAGGGGTCTGGTATACGGCAAGGCAAGAACACACTTAAACGCTTTTTCTAGGGCATGAGGCAGCATAGATCCAGCAAAGAAAGACCGTGGAGTGAAACCATAAATTGGGGAAGCGCCCCGGTAATTAGCCAATTACCGGGACGCTGGCCCTTTAAATTTTCAAGAGCGGGCGCGTGCGCCTCGGCCGGCAAAGGGCGCAGAGGTGTCAGGAACGCGGTCAGGTGAGTCTCCAGGACGAGTGGACCCACAGCCCAACCCGCGGCCAGCGGTGCCACCCGACCCCAGCAGGCACCCGGGGGAGCGGCCACGGGTGCGCCCACGGGCCGAGGAGCGGGACCACCCGCTACAGCGACCCACAAACATTGCTCAGTTATACCAGTTCTGTCAGGAGAAATGGGCCAAAATTCCTACCAACTATTGTGAAAAGCTTGTGGAAGGATATCCAAAACCTTTGACCCAAGTCATACAGTTTAAGAGCAATGCTACCAAATACTAATGAAATTTATTTTATCTTTTGACTTTGGATATAATAATAATATTCCTTAAATATTCTCTCTCTCTCATTATTCTGTCATTTGTCAAATATAAATAATTTTGGTAATACTTATTGTACTAAAACAGGTAAGGTTTATTCTAATTTCATGTCAGATAGTGAGAAAAACTTGTCTTTTATATAGTGTATGTAAACTTCTGGTTTCAACTGTATGTGTCATTGTTTACTTATCTTTAGGGATGAGCGATTATAATCGACAAAGTTGAAATCGGCACGGTTTTTTAGGTTGATCGGAAATTTCCGATCACACGATATTTTAGGTGAGAATCTGCGCATAATCTATTACTATCACGCCTTTTTCGACGCTTCCTGTCATTTTGGCGGCCAGCAAATCAGCTTAGAGCATAGAGCTGGGTGTACGACGTCATGACTGTGATGTGTATGGTTGTCATTGGCTGGAAAAATCACATGACTTCGTTTTGCATAGAAAAGCGTTTCCTGTTCATCAGTGTTTCAGTGTCTCTCACTAGAGCAGGTCATGTGCTAAATTTCTCTCAATACAGCTAAGCTCAGCTCCTTTATTCATACAGACAACTATACTTTTAGCTGTGAACATTAGAACATAGGTAGATTAGAGAATTTTAGCTCTTAGTTAGACAGAGAATTTTAAAGAAGCATCAAGCGCTGTACAGCCGCGGGGGGTGGTGGGGGTGTTGCTGACGAACACAGAGAGACAGGCAGGCTTTTGAAAGGAGATTGTATATTGTGCAGCCCAGACTCTGCTTTGAACCTGCATTGAAATGGCTTTTTTTTAACCAGTTTTTGGCCAGCACACCTCGCACCTGAGGTGAAATAGTACCTTTTATTTTGTGCAGCCCAGTTTTGTTCAAAGACCCACCTTGTACTTACTAGAAAATTTCTATATCCTAATGTAACTGCTGTTGTATTTATAGGTGCAAAACCCACCTTTTATTATCCGTAAAAATTTTAAATGGGTGTTTTTCACTTTGGCGCAGCCCAGTTTTGTTCAATGAGCCCCCTTGTACTTAAATTTAAATACAGAAATTTTGTAGTTAACTGCTGTTAAAATTTCATTGGTGAAAAAACCCCCCTTTTTCTTATCCGTATAACTTTTAAATAGCTGTATTGCACTTTGGTTCGCCCCAGTTTTTTAAAATTTAGCCACCTTGTATTTAAATTTGGATACAGAAATTTTGTAGTTACTGTTGGTGTATTTCATTGGTGCAAAAACCACCGTTTAATATCCATATAACTTTTAAATAGCTGTATTGCACGTGGTGTGGCCCTAGTTTTTTTCAAATAGCCACGTTGTACGACAATTTTGATAGAAATATTTTCTAGTAACTGTTCTCGTTTTTCATTGCTGCAAAAAATGCAATTTCTCATCCGTGTAACTTCTGAATAGTTTTATTGCGCTCGGTGAATCTCAGTTTGGCGCAGATAGCGCACTTGTATGATATTTTGTTGAAAACTATCAATTCCTAGTCCTACTGGGCAGTTGTAAATCCCAAAGGATGAAGGAAGAAACACTGTTGATTTTGTCTTATGGTTCTTCCACCAGACCGCATTTCACATGTATCAGCTTGAAACAATTCAGTTTCTAATCCTAGTTGGCTGTAGGAAACTAGAGGGATTTAAGAATAGCTGTGATTTGCCGTCATTCAATAAGAGACTGTCAAAAACTCTTCCATACCTTCTCAAATTTTTATCTTTGTGAACATGGAGCGAAATGCAGGTGGTAAGCGAGCAAAGAGGGGTGTAGGACATGGAGGTAGAGGTACGAGAGAAGGTGCTCCTTCCAGTGCTGGCGACAACACGTATGCCAGCGGACCGTCGGTTGCAGGACCGCCAGGCCTATCATCGCTGGGTCAGGGCCCTGTGAATCTCAGTAACGAACAGCGTCGCCAATCTGACCTTAGGTGGTTAATGCAACCTGCTTCCAGCAGTCTTACCTTCTCGTCCTCCAAGTCACGGCCACAAATGTCGTCATCACCATCGTCAGCATCCGTCCAACATGAAGCGAAGGAAAGCCCAATGTCAACTCGTGTACCCACCACTCCGGATAATCCATTTTCTGAAGACCTCTTTGATGACAAAATGCGGTTGGGGTCAGAAGGCATTTCAAAAGATCAAGAGGCCAAAGAGGATGATTTTCTCTGCTCTTACTCCCAATCGCTGATGCCGTCAGAGGAGGAGAAGGAAGCTGGTCAATCGGCAAAAATCCTGGGCGGTCGGCAACGCCTTGCAGTACCTGTTGCTTGTAGCCCGCAGCTCCAGGATGCAGAATGTCAGGACGAAGTCACCTGTGTAGATGATGATGATGACGACATTGGGGATCCAACGTGGTCTTTTCAGCGGGAATTTGCTTGCGAGCGCTTCATCACTGGACGAGGAGGAAGACATTGGGGGGTAATGTCAGTACCCGGGTCCCACCTCAAAAAGGGAGAGGGCGGTCGCACAAGTCCGCTGAGATTTTTCTGCCAGCCACGATCAGCGGAAACAAGGCTCCTCGCTTATCGCCGTTGAAATGGTCCAGGACCTCTCAAGCCTGGGCCTTTTCGAGCAAGCCTCTGATTCACCCAGTGATGTCATATGCTGCCTTTGCCATAAACGCATCAGTAGAGGGAAGAATCTTAGGTGTTTAAACCCCCCACCAACATGTCTGTCACATGCAGCGAATTTCATGAGTTGAAATGGAGGGAAAACACTTGGCCAAAAAAGGCCACACCGATGCCGGGCTTCCAACCACTGTCACACCCTCTGTCTCCGCCTCCTCCTCCTCCGCCACCATCAAGCATTTCTCAGCTGCCCATGTCTCTCAGAGTCATGATCAAGGAACATCCTCCGCTTCAGCCTCCACTGTCGCCCGAGTAACACCAGCACCACCAGAGACCCATCCTACCCATTCTCCTTCCACCAGTTTGACGACCTGCACACCGTACAGCGGCCAGTCTAGCAGCTAGCCTTCTGTCTACCAGGTTTGGGAGCAGAAGAAACACTTTTACCCAAACCATCCCAAAGCCAAAAGCCTGAATGTCGACATTGCCAGGCTTTTGGCCTTGGAAATGTTGCCTTTCCGTCTGGTGGGCACAGATGGGTTCGGCCATGTCATGGCCCTTGCCTGCCCCCAATACCAGATGCAGAGCAGGCATTTCTTTTCCCCGAAAACCGGCCCTGCCCTGGCCCGCCATGTGTCATCTTAATTTCAAGCGCGTTGTCTGCATCGTGTCCGGCAAAGTCCATCTGACCACCGACACATGGACTAGTAAGCACAGCCAAGGCCGCTATATCTCTGTGACAGCTCACTGGTTGAGCTGGGTGGATGTCTTTGGTGGTAACCGTGGCTCTCAGGCTCGGCGCACGCACTTCGAAACCGCAGGGATGTTGCAGGGTTCTTTCCCCCAAGGTCCTCTGGTGGCATCATGTGCCCAGAGAAACCAGTCCGTGTTGAAATTAATCCGTCTTGGAGACCATCAACACACAGGTCAGGAGCTGTGGACAGCTCTTACTGAGCGCTGGCTGGGTGCCAAGAACCTTGTGCCAGGCAAGGTGGTGTGCGATAACGGTCGAAATCGGCTGGCCGCCCTTAAGATCGGTAAACTGGAGCACATCCCTTGCCTGGCACATTTCTGGACGACAAGGTTCATGACATTTCTAAAGCGCTACCCAGGTCTGGACTGCCTGCTGAGGAAGGCTCAAGGTCTGAGCTCACATTTCCGCCGTTCGCACCCTGCTTCGTTCTGCCTGGCCTCCCCGTCACCAATCTCATTGTTGATGTGGCAATACGCTGGAATTCCACCCTCCACATGCTCCAGCGATTGTGGCAGCAGCGCAATGCCATTAAGCAGTACGAAGTGACACATGGCCTGACAAGCAGCGGTGCGGACCTCGGGGCATTGAGCCACCGAGAGTGAAGGCAGGTAAAAGAGCTCTGCACCATCCTTGCCAGTTTTGAAGAAGCCACCAAAATGTTTAGTGCGGATAATGCCCTTGTCAGCATGAGCATTGTGGTGATCTTGGTTCTAGAACGATCCTTGGACACTCTGAAACATCAGATCCCACCAGCGACGGAGGAGGAGAAGGACACAGATGCGGGGCACGGAAACCTTTCTCTCCGTCAAATCCAGAAGGGGCCCGACAGTTTCACAATTTTATCGGTCTTCATTAGGCAGTGGTTCGGGGTCCAGGGCTAGTGCCAGGCGGCGCCTCAGCTCTCAGAGTGCATCATCTGAGGCAAGTCAGGGCTGTATTGAAGCTGTGCCGGAGGAAGCGGAGGAGGAGGACGTATTCCTGGACACCAATGTTACCGACGTCCCTGCCTTGGAAAAAGGTTGGCATGAATTTAAGGAGAGGAGGAAGATGAGGAAGATCAGTTTCTTAGTGCCCTCGACCCAGAGGCTTGGGAAAATTTAAGGCTCCATCTCTCAAAATGAGTGCTTGGATGCTCCATTTCCTCCAACATTTATCCTCGCATTAAGGCCCTCAAAATGAACAACAGTTACTGGGTGCCCACCCTCCTCGATCCCCGGTACAAAGCAAAACCCAGCACTTTCCTTCAGCCCACCCATAAAGAGAGTAAAATGCAGGAATTGAAGACCGTGCTGATTTGATCAACTGGAGACATCTGTTGCATCTGCTTCACGTTCTTCAAATGTCACGGTGGAACGTCAGCAACGTAATAGCAGTAGAGTGCCAAGCAGCCGTAGCGGCAGCAGCAGCAGGCATTGTGGCAGAAGCTAAAGGGTGACCTTGGCAATCTTTATTTACCACCTCACCAACGCATGTAATTTAAGGGCACACATACGCACACAGAGACTGGGTTAAGATCATGGTGCACGACTATCTGCTTCTCAACACCGATGTTTTTGGATATGTTCCGGACCCAATTGACTTCTGGGTATCCAAAATGGAAGAATGATCCGAGCTTGCTGGCCACGCCATAGAGGTGTTGTCCTGCCCAGCAGCCAGCGTCATATCTGAGCGGACCTTCAGCACAGCTGGAGGAGTCATTACAGACAAACGCATCTGGCTTTCCACAGATAATGTGGATCGTTTGACTTTCATCAAGATGAATCAGGCATGGATCTCTGATGTTGTGGCCCCAATTGCGGAGGTCACCGATTAGTTGCGTGTCTACTTCACATTCCTCTTCAAACAGAAATGGTCCTCTTGAAAACTTTTTTTTAAAATGATCATTTCTTACTGCAATTTTTATTCTCAGTTCCCAAAAGTTAATTTTTTCTGGTTTTGCGGTGAGGAGACTGTAAAAGACACCCAAAGGGTTTTATGACAAAACCGTATTCCATTTACTCAATTCATCTTTAGAATTTTTTCGCATTGTCAATGGTTTTGGGGTCATGGTGTCTGTGAGATTTCAGCTATAATCATGGTCCTTTGGAACAGAAATGTGGCTTCTAAGTGGCATTTCTCCCTCACAATTTGTAACAGTGGCGGAGAAGTCATTTTTATAATTTTTTTGGGTCATGCTGCTGTGAAATGCAGCAATACTACACATCCTATCATAAAAAATGTGGTTTCTAACAGAAATTTGTTCTTCACAATTGTCAACAGGGTCATGTTTTGAATTTTTGGGGGAATGTTGCTGTGAAATGCAGCTATATTACATGTCCTATTCTATTAAATGTGCTTTCTAACACACATTTGTTCTTCACAATTGTCAAGAGTAGCTCAAGGGTGATGATGCTGTCAAAAACAGGAATAGGTAGGACACTGTTAATGGACACATACTGCAAAATGACTTGTTTTTGCAAGATATTTAACATAGCTAGCTATCCCTGTAGTGAGACAACCCATTTAATACAATTAAAAAAAAAAAAAGAGAAAGACGTGGGGGGATTCCATCCTATTTTAAAAATGTGTTTTCTGGAATGAAACTACTAAAAAACTTGCATGTACAAAATAGCTGTTATAAATATTCCTCTGAATTGTACAAGGGAGGTACAGGAAGACTTGACCAGATGTAGATTATTCAGAGGATATGCAGTATGGTGCACGGACAAAGAACAGAGACAATTTCCTCCTGCACGTTGAGTAAAACGAGAAAAAGAATGCCAAGAAAAAGGGCACTTGGGTGAAACAGGAGCGTCAACCACCAGCAGTTCCAAGTGAAGCTCAATTGGTCCGCCCTCAAACGGAGGGACAAGCGCATACCAGGTCTTTGACTGTGTACTGAGGAAGGTGGAGGTCTTACTCACACTTCCGGGCTTCCAACTCTGCTTCAGCACGACTGTTTTCGTTGCTGCTTCATAAGGGCTTTTTTACCGTGTTAATTGATGACGGACGCCAGCCTGGGCTCTCGCCGCACCCCTGTAACTCCGGCCCTGGCAGCTGAACCTGTGTGTTAATGTAATGGTTCGGTGGATTCGCTGGACCATCGCAAGCGATGATAGTTAAGCCACGCCAGGGAGCGGAGTCTAAGTAGTCCCCGGATTTCACCAGAGCCCACCGCAAAGCGGGATGGACTTGCGGCGGCGTGAGGCTGCCAGGTCGCTACCCCTGACGTTACTTGCTTGCGATGGCGGCCGGGGTAATGCGTGGTACAGAATCATAATCCAGAGACATTGTCGGGGACAGGCAGGAGGTTTGGACGGGCGGCAGAGGTTCGTGGTCAGAGACGGGCAGATGGTCAGGGCAGGTGGCAAACAGGCAAGGGCGGGAAACGTAGCGGAACGGACCGGTACACGGGTAATCAATACGGAACTCCAACACTCTCAAGACTTGCTAACGCACACCAACAATCTGGCAGAGAGGGCTGGGGGCGTGTACAATATATAGGACCAGCGGCTGGAAATTAGCAAATTACCAGCGCGCTGGCCCTTTAAATCCAGAGAAGCCGTCGCGCGCGCGCCCTAAGCAGCGGGTATGCGCGCGGCGGCCGTCATAGGCATGAGCAGGGAACACAGGAGCGTGGACAGGTAAGTAACCTGGCGCAGCAGCCTAGGCAGCAGGGGGAGGGTCGCGGACGGCTGCGGCACCCACGCGAACCCCCTGCGGGGAGGGGGGTAGCCTCAGGGGGCGACGGCACCCGTGCCGGACCCCATGACAGTTAATAGATGACAGACGCTAGCCTGGGCTCTCACCGCACCCACTGTAAGTCTGGCCCTGGCAGCTGGACCTCCGTGTTAACAGAAGACTGACGGCAGCACTGGCTCTCACCGTTAGGGGCAATCAGGAGAGCTTCAAATTTCTCTAAAAAATAAACTTTTTAAAAAGGTGATTTCTGTGAGGTTAACTAGTGTCAAAAAGGGCACCAGGGCTGGACACAAGTTGCACAATTTGAGACTTACAATTTTCGGGGGCTGGAGTCACTATGGGGTCGCATCTCCCGATCCCAGGGAAGTCCCGTCCCTAATCACTGATGAAGGATTTGGAGGAAAAATGAAACCAATGAATTGATTGGCTGAATCACTCTCAGAAACCAGGAGGGCAAATGTCTTTTCAAATAACAAGTGTTTTGGGGATGATTAGGACATTTTTATTACTTATGGGGTATGCGAACAAATTAACACATCTACACGTGTAAAGAATACCTTTAAAAACTGCAGGGAGTGGTGTATGTTGTATGTTATCACACTTGAAAAAAAGCAAAATTATAATAATGTAAAACTATAAATAAAACTTCCCTAAATAAATTCTGTAAACAAATGTCAGTTACCAAAAAATATACTAAATGACAGTCACTGTACAAAATAGCAGAGTGCCACTTTGTGATCTGTGGGTCAAACAGGTTTAGGGGTCATGCTGTGGTACAGGACAGGTATAGTCAATGTCCAGTTCAACTAAAATGGTGGTTGAAAGACTCCTTTTTCCGGCACTTTTTAAATCTGGGGGTCATGCAGGTTTGGGGCTCATGCTGTGGCCCAGGACAGATATAGTCAATGTCCAGTTCAACTAAAATGGTGGTTCAAAGACTCCTTTTTCAGGCACTTTTTAAATCTGGGGGTCATGCACGTTTGGGGCTCATGCTGTGGCCCAGGACAGGTCTAGTCAATGTCCAGTTCAACTAAAATGGTGGTTCAAAGACTCCTTTTTACGGCACTTTTTAATCTGTGGGTCAGACAGGTTTGGGGCTCATGCTGCGTTCCAGGACAGGGATAGTCAATGTCCAGTTCAAGTAAAATCATGGTTCAAATAATACTGCCTTCTGGCACTTTTTAATTTGTGGGTCATGCAGGTTTAAGGCTCATGTTGTGGTACAAGACAGGGATAGTTAATAGTCTGTGAGTTTTTTTTCTGTGACTCTTGTTGCCTAATTGTCTTGCCTAAGATGTAACACGTATCCATTTTACTGTTGTGAATGTTAATTCCAGCTTCTCCAGCCCTGTTTGGGTGTAAGAATGAAGACTTTAATGGTCATCGGCGATAATCTATTGTCGGATATCAGATATTGGCATGATAATTGACGATATCGACTATCGATCCAATGACGATAGTTGGCGCAATCGCTCATCACTACTTATCTTCATTTAATTTGGTTGGATGTTACAGGTGAAACTCTCCCATACTCCCTTACTAGCTTAAACCTTGAGTTAGAGTGTAAAAACAAGTCAAAACCCCTGTAGACTTAGGGACCGTACAAGTAAGCTATTCACCCTTCTCTCTTCCCCACTTTTTGTTTTTAACTCAAACTTCCCCTTCCTGACAAGTGGTCTTAAGATCGTCTGACCTGCACAAAGTATAAAGCTTATTTCACATAGATTGCGGAATGACCAGCATCCATTCAGATCACCTCAGGGGTAGACTCCTTAACCTATTCTAAGCCCCTTCTTAGTGAGTAAAGAGGGAAAAAAATATTATTAATTAGTGATGAGCGATTCGGCCAATAATCTGCATTGAACAGATTCCAGATTATGTTGAATCATCTCCCCTATTGTCAATCCTCGATGTTGATTAATCTCCGATTCCCATAAAGTCTATGGGAGAAGAACACCAGCTTCATTTTTACACCCAAACAGGTGAGGTGAAGCTGGAATTAACTTCCACAACAGTAAACTGTATACATGCTACGTCTTAGGCAAGACAATTAGGCTACAAGAGTCACAGAAAAAAAAATTCACATACAATGGCTACCGAAAACATGAGGACGGCGTAGCCACAGCAGGTACCGCGATAGCAGCTGCTATGGGGCCCCTTTGACACAAAACAAGACACCGGTATTGGAAATGGCACATGGTAACTGTCAGGAGACCCCTATCACTTTTTGCACCAGGGACCAACAACTTGTCATACATGTGGTGGTGGTTTTGTGGTGTCATATATGTGGTATGTGGAATACCAATCGCATGCTTTTTCACATTGTAGTTCCTGGCAGTATTGCCATGAATGATAGCATTTAGGTGGCATGCCTTTTTCTATGGTGCCCATACCCTTAATGTGCACAATGTTTGTAGATGCGCTCGTATATTGACATAGGCAGAGGGCCACTGACCGGAGTGCTGCCCTATTTGCACCCCTGGCACACCTTTCACAATAGCCTGACCCCAAAACCAGCAGAAATGCCCTTATGAACACAGAGAGTAAAATTAGCAGCAAGAAATGAGTATTTGAAACAAGATTTATTTGAATAGAACCTTGTATATCGCGGTCTTTTCCAGCTGCTTGACCCCAAAACCAGCAAAAATGACATTTTCAACACTCAATAAAAGTGTCAAGTGGATAATTTAATGGAAAACATTAGAATCTGTGCTGTCAATGTACCCTCATCAAGCTCACTAGATACTTTGTTTAAACTGCTCTTTATTACATCCTTATCTAAGTTCATCAGATATTTTCACCCTGCTTTGCTTTGAACAGCTACTGCTTGCGAGAAACCAAGAGGCCTTCAAGAAGTTCCTGGAGGATACAGGAAGGAATGTTTGTTACCAGCAATTCCTAGTTATATTGCGTAGATGCAAATAATCTGCCTTAGCAACAGCCAATTAGCCAATAATATGGTGTGATTCTTAATACGTACCAAAAGATATATCAAGTTGTAACTTCCTGTTAATTAAGTAGATTTATGCCCCAGACTGACCGGTGTGGTGTGTATGTCTAAGCTCTTGAACTGTTAACAGCTGTAATCACCTAATTAAAACGGAGACATCTAATTGGATAGGAGTAGAAAGAAAAGATAACTCTACACCTAATTTCCGAACTTGAAAAAAGTAGCCAGAATAAAAGAGTTTTTAAAAAAACTTTTTTGGGAATAGGACCTGGATTATAGCTTGTTTTTTGACAGCAGCATGCTCCCAAAAATTCGAAAAATGACCTTTTGGCCACTGTTGACAATTGTGAAGAATAAATGCCATTAGAAACCACAATTTTTACAATAGGACCTGTAGTATAGCTGGTTTTTCACAACACCATGACCCCAAAAATTAGAACAATGACCTCTCGGCCACTGTTAAAAATTGTGACAAAGAAATGCCAGTTAGAAGTTGATCTAAATCTTTTAAAATAAATTCCCAGCCATCTTCTAAATGTTCCTTTTCAGGCCTTGGAGTTCAAGATCTGTAAAATTAGGCCATAAGCAAGATCCCTAATATGTGGAGAACAGTGGAGTCGTGCGGCTAGTACACATGGATTCAGTAGAAAGGATGAAAAGGACCTGATTGACAGCCTGCTGGAAAGACACCAAAATAACCAATTTGGTAATCCAAACAGTAAGGTTATTCTTCATGGCTCTTTCCATCCATATGAGGTCCAGTTTCATAGTCTGATGAGAGTTTCCAAATTCAGGTCAGTGTGGATTGAAAAAGAAAGCATAAACTCGGTAGTTGTTAATGACACTCCAGAAGCGACTCACCAGAGAATGTTTGTTGCTGCATCACTAACAGTAAATGCCACTGGGTATATGCTCATGTTAAGAGACACATCACTGCTTCCATCCATCCCTGGTCTGCCAGGACTCGTCAGCAAGCTCTGTTATAGAGCTCAGAGTTGATGACAAAAGAAGAGAATATACAGGCATCCTTTGTGGACTGGGATTGCAATATAGTAACCTTGCAGTTTGGTCTGAACATGACATTGAATTGGCTTTCGACGTCTGCTTTAAAGTGGACGACCTTGTGAAGATAAATCAGATAAGATCCATTATTAACAAAATAGTTTACCAAAGATTCGATGGTTCCATTGGAGGGAGCAACAGGGCTGTATGGTTGTCCGAGAACATCACATGAATTTGTTCCAACAGGAGAAACCTCGAGAAGTAATACAGGCAAAGCGGTATGATAAGCTTTACCAATGGAATCAGGTGGCCCAAGTTTTCTCATTGACCAGACAGGGAGAACCAAAAAGGAAGAAGTGAATTCCTACATCTACCAGTTGCACAAAATTGTAATGTTAAAACCCCCAAATCATTTAGTACTTTTATTTGGTCAAATACAGAGGAACTTGAGTTGATAGAGGCATGAAAAATTAATGTCTTGCTGTGATACAGCAGTGTGTATGGTTCCTGTTTTTTTTGTTACTTTGTTGATGTTGTATTAATATTCTATTATTTAGTGAAATAGTAGTAAACCCATTGGAAAGGGGAAAAAAATGGCATTGTCCTCACTGACCATTTTGGTAGCTTCTTCAAAACTCACAAGGATGGTGCAGAGGTCTTTTACCTGCCTCCACTCTCGAAGGCTCAAAACCCTGAGAACCGCACCGCTGCTTGTCAGGCCATGTGCCACTTCATACTGCTAGGGCATTACGCTGTGCCAAAATTTGCGGGAAATGTGGAGGGGAATTCCAGCGGTTGGAACGTAAAACAATGAGATGGTTGACGGGGGGCCCAAAGCACACTGTAACGCGGGCGACCGGATGAAGCAGGGTGCGAACGCCGGAAAAGGTAAAGCTCTTTGGGGGCGTGTGGGTCTCGTTGGTAGACCGGGTTTGTTTCTGGTCCCCAAAGACACTTAGTTCAACACGGCCTGGTTTCCCTTGGCATGTGATCTACTTGTGGCCCTTGGGGAAAAAAACTTGCATTTTACTTTTAGCTGTCAAAAGGATGGGGGGGCCTTGACTGTGCTTACATTCCCCTGTATTGGGTCAATGGACTTTTTCTGGACACAGATGCAGCCAACGCACTGGAGGTTTTATCTGACAAGTGGTAGCCAGGCAGGACACTTTTGGGAAAAAAATCCCCCTAGCACTGGTATTGGGGGAGGCAAGGCCCTCGTGTCCACCGGGCCAAAATCCTGGCAAAAGCCAACATTTGGGTTTTGGGTTGGGGTGGGTTTTGGGGTTAAACTTTTTCTTCGCTCCCACCCCCCGGGACACCGAAGGGTGCTGTAGACTGGCCCCCCCCCTGTACGGCGTGCAGGGCAAACGGGGGGAAGAGAAAAGGGGAGGCTGTGTCTCTGGTGGTGGTGGTTAATCATTTACGGGGTTAAATGGGGCGATCCTTGTCATTCCGCAGCGGGACATTGGGAAAAGAGGAAGCATGGTCTTTGAATTGGGGAGGAGACAGAGGGTGTCACGTGGTTTGGGAAACCCAGGCCTGTGTTTTCCTTTTTTCTCCAAGTGACCCTCTTTCTTTTAAACATGTGCCTACCATGTTCATGGTGGTTAAAAAAATTTAGATTCTTGCTCTACGGTGCGTTACGGGAAATCCGGCAAAATACTCTCGGAGAAACCCGAGGTTGATTTAAAAAGGCAAAGACTTTTCCCGGGCCTGGACCTTTTCGACGGGGATAACCAGTAGCCGGTTTTCCGCTGCCACCACCGACATGGGTGGCGGACTTAATCACGATTTTTGCACCACCCTATCCCTTTCTGAGGGGCACCCGTACTGACACACCCCATCATCTTCCTCTTCGTCACTGATGAGGCGCTCGCAAGCAAATTCTGCTGAAAAGCCCCCGGGGACCCCAAAAGTCTTAACAACATCACATCGTCATCACGGTGACTTCCTCGTCCGGGGGGAAAAGGGGGGGGGGGGGTGGGGTTTGGCTTGGGATTTGTGCCGACGACCCCTTTCGTTTTTCTGATGGGATCACGACTGGGGGTTGGGGCAGACGAAATCTCCTCTTTGGGCCCCTTGATCTTTTGAAATGCCCTTTGATCTCGCCACATTGTGTCATCAAAAGAGTCTTCAAACATAGAAATTTTCAAAGGTCGGGACATGGGGTTTACATTTGGGATGCCTTTCTTCGTTTGGACGGATGTGACGATAATGATTAGTAGGGGTTTAGGTTATTATCGACAAAGTTTAAAACGCACAGTTTTATGGGGCGGAAATTTTTTTTAATCATGCGATAATTTTGGTTTTAAATCTGTGCATCATCTATTAAGATCGCACCATTTTTGGGGTTCCTGTCATTTTGGCGGCCAGCAAATCAGCTTACAGAATAGAGCAGGGTGAGATGGTGTGTGCGACGTCATGACTGGGATGTGTATGGTTGCGATTGGCTGGAAAAATCACATGACCTCGTTTTACATAGAACAGCGTTTCCTGTTCAGCCTCAGTTTCTCTCAGCGTCTCATAGCAGTAGGACGTGCACTCTGCTTGTATCCAAACAGCTCAACGAAATTATTATATTTCTTCACAGAGAAACCTCTACTATTAACTGTATCCTTACAATTTTAGTTTAGATTAGAGATTGGAAGATTTTATATAGTTAGGTAGAGAATTTTAAAGCAGCACCTACCGCTGTAAAGTCACGGGGGCCCCCGCGGGCGAACACAGACAAGCTCTATAAAGAATACTGGATAAATTTCACCAAGACGTAGTGTAGACATATCAATAGCTTTATTATTAACAGTTTTCTATTGAAATATTTCCTGGATATTGGGCAACCTGAACTTATAGGATACACATCTTTTCTAGTAACTGCAGGTCTCTTTGTTAGGTGCAAAACTCCACTTTTATTATCAGTATACATTTCAGATAGGTGTTCATTTTCAATTTTGCCCATTCCACCTTTGTTGATATATCCACCTTGTACTTAAATTAGAATCCAGCAAGTCAGCACAGGTTGATAGGTGCCAAAAATACCTTGTAATATCCGAATAAATTTCAGATACGTGTTTTTTGACTTTGGCACACTACAGCTTTGTTCATTGAGGCACCTTGCACTTAAATGTGAATACTGCAATTTTTTAGTCACCACAGGTAAATTGATAGGTGCCAAAAAAATACCTTTTATTATCCGAATACACTTCAGATACGTGTTTTTTCACTTTGGCGCAGGCCAGCTTTGTTCATTGACGCAGCTTGCACGTAAATCTGAAAATAGCAATTTTATAGTCACCACAGGTGAATTAAAAGGTGCAAAAAATACCTTGTATTATACGAAAACATAACAGATACGTGTTTTTTTGACTTTGGCGCACGACAGCTTTGTTCATTGACACAGCTTGCACGTAAATCTGAAAACAGCAATTTTATAGTCACCACAGGTGAATTGAAAGGTGCAAAAAAACCCGTGTATTATACGAAAACATAACAGATACGTGTTTTTTGCACTTTTGCCCAGTCCAGATTTGTTGATAGAGACACCTTGCAGTTAAATTTGAATCCAGCAATTTTGTTTGATTAGAGGGATTTGAGAATAGCTGTGATTTGCCGTCTTTTAATAAGAGACTTTCCAAAACTATTCCATACCTTCTCAAATTTTTATATTTCTGAGCATGAAGCGAAATGCAGGTGGTAAGCGAGCAAAGAGGGGGGTAGCACATGGAGGTAGAGGTACGAGAGAAGGTGCTCCTTCCAGTGCTGGCAACAGCACGCATGCCAGCGGATCGTCAGTTGCAGGACCGTCAGGCCTGTCATCGCTGGGTCAGGGCCCTGTGAATCTCAGTAACGAACAGCGTCGCCAATCTGTCCTTCAGTGGTTAATGCAACCTGCATCCAGCAGTCCTGCCTCCTCGTCCTCCCAGTCACAGCCACAAATGTCGTCATCAGCATCATCAGCATCCGTCCAACATGAAGCAGCCCAAATGTCAACTCGTGTACCCACCACTGTGGATAATCCATTGTCTGAAGACCTCTTTGATGACAAAATTCGGTTGGGGTCAGAAGGCATGTTAAAAGATCAAGAGGATGATTTAGTCTGCTCTGACGCCCAGTTACTGATGCCATCAGAGGAGGATAAGGAAGCCGGTCAATCGGCAAAAATCCTGGGCGGTCGGCAACGCCTTACAGGCCCTCTTGCTTGTAGCTCGCAGCTTCTGGATGCGAAAGTCAGGACGACCAAGTCACCTGTGTTGATGATGATGATGATGACGACATTGCGGATCCATCGTGGTCTTTTTCCCAGAATTTGTTTTCGAGCGCTTCATCAGTGGAGAGGAGGAAGACGATGGGGTATTTGCCCAATACGGGTCCCGCAAAAAAAGGGAGGGGGGGGGGCCCCGCAGAAGCCGCTGATATGTTTTCCGCCAGCCAGGGTCAGCGCAAACCCCGCTCCTCGTTTTATCGCGTCAAAAAGGTCCAGGACCCCCAACCCGGGCCTTCTTGAGCACCTCTGTTTCACCCGCAATGTCAATGCCGCCTTTCCCGAAAACGCATAAGTAAAGGCAAAAACCCTTTAAATTGTTAACCACCCCAACATGCTATAAATTTACGAATGCTTTTTGAAATGGAGGGAAAACACTTGGCCAAAAAAGGCCAAACCCGACCCCGGGGGCCTCCAACACTGTCACCCCTCTGTCCCCCCCCCCTCCTCCTCCGCCACCAAAAGCTTTCCCTTACTGCCCATGTCTCTCGTCATATCAGGGTCACCCCGCTTAAAAGCCTCCCCGTCGCCGAAGTACCACCACACCACCAAGCCCATCTTACCCCTTATCCTTTTCCCCCAGTTTGACACCTCACGCCGTACACGGGCCCTCAGCAGCCAGCCTTCTGTTTTCCGGTTTTGGGGCAAAGAAAAAACTTTAACCCAAACCACCCAAACCCAAAAACCTGAATTTCGGCATTGCTAGGCTTTTGGCCTTGGAAATGTTGCTTTTCCGTCTGGGGACCACAGATGGGTTCCACCACATTATGGCCCTTGCCTGCCCCCAATACCAGATGCCGAGCAGGCATTTCTTTGCCAGAAAAGCCGTCCCTGCCCTGGCCAGCCACGTGTCATCTAAAATTTCAAGCGCGTTGTCTGCATCTGTGGCCGGAAAAGTCCATCTGACCACCGACACATGGACTAGTAAGCACGGCCAAGGCCGCTATATCTCTGTGACAGCTCACTGGGTTAGCTGGGTGGATGTCTCTGGGGGTGACGGTGGCTCTCAGGCTCGGCGCACGCTCTTCAAAACCGCAGGGATGGTGCAGGGCTCTTTCCCCCAAGGTCCTCTGGTGGCATCACATGCCCAGAGAAACCAAGCCGTTTTGAAATTAATCTGTCTTGGAGACCGTCCACACACAGGTCAGGAGCTGTGGACAACGAGACCGAGCGCTGGCTGGGTGACAAGAACCTTGTGCCAGGCAAGGTGGTATGCGATAACGGGCGAAATCTGCTGGCCGCCCTTAAGATCGGTAGGCTGGAGCACATGTCATGAACCTTGTCGTCCAGAAATTTCTAAAGAGCTACCCGGGTCTGGACTGCCTGCTGAAGAAGGCTCGAGGTCTGAGTTCGCACTTCCGCCGTTCGCACCCTGCTTCGTCCCGCCTGGCTGCGTTGCAGCATCAGCTCGGCCTCCCCGTCAACCGTCTCATTGTTGACGTGGCAACACGCTGGAATTCCACCCTCCACATGCTCCAGCGATTGTGGCAGCAGCGCAATGCCATTACGCAGTACGAAGTGACACATGGCCTGACAAGCAGCGGTGCGCAACTCGGGGTGTTGAGCCACCGAGAGTGGAGGCAGGTGAAAGAGCTCTGCACCATCCTTGCCAGTTTTGAAGAAGCCACCAAAATGGTCAGTGCGGACGATGCCCTTGTCAGCATGAGCATTGTGGTGATTTTAGTTCTGGAACGATCGTTGGACACTCTGAAACAACAGGTCCCGCCACCAACGAGGAGGAGACGGACACAGATGCGGACACGGAGCCTTTCTTTCCGTCAAATCCACAAGGCCCGACAGTTTCACAATTTCATCGGTCTTCATTAGGCAGTGGTTCGGGGTCCAGAGCTAGTGCAAGGTGGCGCATCAGCTCTCAGGGTACATCATCTCAGGCAAGTCAGGGCTGTGTTGAAGCTGTGCCGGAGGCAGCGGAGGAGGAGGAGGAGGTATTCCTAGACATCGATGTTACCGACGTCCCTGCCTTGGAAAGAGGTTGGCGCGAATTTGAGGCGGAGGAGGAAGATGAGGAAGATCAGTTTGCTAGTGCCCCTCGACCCAGAGGCTTGGGAAATCAAGGCTCCATCTCTCACATGAGTGCTTGGATGCTCCATTTCCTCCAACATGATCCTCGCATTAAGGCCATCAAAATGAACAACAGTTACTGGATGGCCACCCTCCTGGATCCCCGGTACAAAACAAAACTCAGCACTTTCCTTACACCCATCCAAATAGAGAGTAAAATGCAGGAAATGGAGCCCTTGCTGATTGATCAACTGGAGACATCTGTTGCGTCTGCTTCACGTTCTTCAAATGTCACGGTGGAACAACGCCAGCGACATGACAGCAGTAGAGTGCCAAGTAGCCGTAGCGGCAGCAGCAGCAGGCAAGGTGGCAGAAGCCTAATGGGTGACCTCTGGCAATCTTTATTTACCACCTCACCAATGCATGCAATGCAGGGCACACATACAACACCCAGAGACCAGCTTAAGATCATGGTGCACGACTATCTGCGTCTCAACACCAATGTTTTTGTATGTGTTCCGGACCCAATAGACTTCTGGGTATCTAAAATGGACGAATGGCCCGAGCTGGCTCTCCACGTCATAGAGGTGTTGTCCTGCCCAGCAGCCAGCGTCATATCTGAGCGGACTTTCAGCACAGCCGGAGGAGTCATTACAGACAAACGCATCCGGCTTTCCACAGATAATGTGGATCGTTTGACTTTCATCAAGATGAATCAGGCATGGATCTCTGATGATGTTGTGGCCCCAATTGCCAAGGTCACCGATTAGTTGCTGGTCTACTTCACATTCCTCTCCAAACAGAAATGGTTCTTTACAAACTTATTTTTAAAATGATCATTTCTTACTGCAATTTTTATTCTCAGTTCCCAACAGTTCATTTTGCTGGTTTTGCTGTGAGGAGACTGTAAAAGACACCAAGGTTTCATGACAAAACCATATTCCATTTACTCCATCTTTAGAATTTTTCGCATTGTCAATGGTTTTGGGGTCATGTTGCCTCACAATTTTTAACAGTGGCTGAGAAGTCATTTTTATAATTTTTTGGGTCATGCTGCTTTGAAATGCAGCAATACTACAGGTCCTATTATAAAAAAATGTTGTTTCTAATAGACATTTGTTCTTCACAATTGTCCAAAGTGGCTCATGGGTCATGTTTTGAATTTTTGGGGGCATTTTGCTGTGACATGCAGCTATACTACAGGTCCTATTATAAAAAAATGTTGTTTCTAACAGACATTTGTTCTTCACATTTGTCAAGAGTGGCTCAAGGGTGATGGTGCTGTCAGAAACAGGAATAGGTAGGACACTGTTAATGGACACATATTGCAAAATGACTTGTTTTTGCAAGATCTTTAACATAGCTATCAATCCCTGTATTGAGACAACCCATTTAATATAATTAAAAAAAGAGAAACAAAGACATGGTGGGATTCCATCCTATTTTAAAAATGTGTTTTCGGGAATTAAACTACTAAAAAACTTGCATAATAATAATAATAATCTTTATTTATATAGCGCCAACATATTCCGCAGCACTTTACAATATAGAGGGAATAAGCACAGACAAACCAGACATTACATTATAAAAAAAAGCTACTGACAAATGAGACACAAGGTGTGAGTTCCCTGCTCGCAAGAGCTTACAATCTATTAGGGTGTATGGGTGAAAAAAAGGCTGACAAGTGCTTGGTTTACAATGGACCAGCCAAGTTACATTAATATGGAGTAGTATACATAAAATTTGTATGAAACTGCAATCCCAACCTTTACATCTATATACAGATAAGTGCCTGTGGGTGCCAAAGTGAATGAAGTGACAAATCTGTGTCAGAATTTGGGGGGTTGACAATTAGGGATCTTGATAGGCTTGTCTAAGAAGATGAGTTTTTAGAGCGCACTTAAAACTGTGAGGGTTGTGAGTGTGCCTGATCACATGGGGGTAACATGTTCCAGAGACTGGTGCAATACGTGCAAAATCTTGGAGACGGGCATGCGAGGTTCGGAAGAGTGAGGTGTGTGGTCTTAGACCAGTAGCAGAGCGGAGAGAGCGGGTAGGGTGGTAGACAGAGATAAGGGAGGAGATGTAGGGAGGAGAAGCGCTGTGGAGAGCTTTATGGGTGAGAGTGCTGAGTTTATACTGTATCCTGTACTGAATAGGCAGCCAGTTCAGAGACTGATACAGGGTAGAGGCATCAGTATAGCGGGTGGAAAGAAAGACAAGCCTGGCTGCTGAATTCAGGACAGATTGGAGAGGGGAGAGTTTACATAGAGGAAGACCAACAAGTAGGGAGTTACAGTAGTCAAGACGAGAATGAATAAGAGCAACAATGAGAGTTTGAGTTGTTTCCACAGTGAGAAATGGATGGATTCTGGAGATGTTCTTGAGGTGCAGGTGACAAGGGATTTGATATAGGGGGTGAAGGTCAGATCAGAGTCTAGTATAACCCCAAGACAGCGGGCCTGCTGCCTAGGAGTTATGGTGGTACCACACACGGAGAGAGAAATAGCAGGATGAGGTCGGTTAGTAGATGGTGGGATGACTAGAAGTTCAGTTTTAGTGAGGTTTAGTTGGAGATAGAGAGAGGACATGATGTCAGAGACAGCGGACAGACAGTCACTGGTGTTTTGTAGCAGGGCAGGAGTGATGTCTGGGGAGGAAGTGTATAGTTGAGTGTCATCAGCGTAGAGATGGTACTGGAAGCCAAATCTGCTGATGGTTTGTCCAATGGGGGCTGTGTAGAGTGAAAAGAGGAGAGGACCAAGAACGGATCCCTGAGGAACCCCGACAGCAAGATGGAGAGGAGAGGAGGTAGAACCGGAAAATGAGACACTGAAAGAGCGGTCAGAGAGGTAGGAAGAGAACCAAGAGAGAGCGGTGTCCTGGATACCGATGTCGCGGAGCATGCTGAGGAGATGGTGGTGATCCACAGTGTCAAACGCTGCAGAGAGATCCAGAAGAAGCAGCAATGAGTAGTTACCCTGAGATTTTGCTGTCAGGAGATCATTTGAAACTTTAGAAAGAGCAGTTTCCGTGGAGTGTAGGGTGCGGAAACCGGATTGCAGAGGGTCTAGAAGAGAGTTAGCAGAGAGATAGCGGATCAGGCGAGAGTAGACCACGCGTTCCAGGAGTTTGAAGATGAAGGGCAGGTTAGAGACTGGTCGGTAGTTGGCGGCGCAGGAGGGGTCCAGAGAGGGCTTTTTAAGTAAGGGAGTTATAACAGCGTGTTTAAAGGAAGATGGGAAGATCCCAGTGGAGAGAGAGAGGTTACAGATTATAGTGAGGTGAGAGAGGACAGCTGGAGAAATGGACTGGACAAGGTGGGAGGGAATGGGGTCACTAGAGCAAGTGGTGGGGCGAGCAGGCAGGAGAAGCCTGGACACTTCTTCTTCTGATGTCGGGTCAAGGTCTGAGAGCAGATTAGAGGATGTGCGGGGAGGGACAGGATGGGTGTTAATTGGGGATTGTGATGTGATGTTTTGCCGGATGCTGTCAATTTTGTCTTTGAAGTGAGTGGCCGGTCTTCTGCACAGAGGTCAGTGACCGGGGTCTGAGCTTTGGGCCTGAGGAGGGAGTGGAAGGTTGAAAACAGACGTTTTGGGTTGGTGTGTAGTGTTGAGATGAGGGAGGTGAAATATTTTTGTTTGGCGCAGTGAAGTGCAGTGTGGTAGGTCCTGAGCATGAATTTGTAGTGGAGAAAGTCTGCAGTTAGCTTTGACTTTCTCCACAGATGCTCAGCGCACCTGGAACAGCGCTGTAGATGGCGAGTCTGAGGCGTGTGCCAAGGCTGCGGGCGTCTGATTCTGGTGGTTCGGTGTGTGAGTGGTGCCAACATGTCAGGGTGGGTTGTGAGAGTTTCATTGTAACGTTTTGACAGCAGGTCAGGACAGGAGAGGGAGGAGATTGGGGGCAGTGAGGACTGTATGGTGTCTGTGAGCTCCTGAGTGTTGATAGAGCGGAGATTTCGGAATGGGCAACGGGTTGGTGTGTCGAGAGAAGGCTGAAAGTTGTTGATAGTAAAAGAGATAAGGTTATGATCCGAGAGTTCATAAGGAGAGTTGGTAAGATTAGAAATTGAGCAGAGGCGACAGAAGACCAGATCAAGAGAGTTCCCATCCTTGTGAGTTGGAGAGTCAGGAAACTGCGAGAGGCCAAGAGAAGAGGTTAGTGAAAGAAACTGAGAGGCGGAAGGAGACATAGGGTTGTCAATGGGGATGTTGAAATCGCCCATGATGAGTGTGGGTATTTCAGTCGAGAGGAAATGAGGAAGCCAGGCAGCAAAATGATCCAGAAACTGGCGGGGTGAGCCGGGGGGTCTGTAGACAACTGTGACTCTGATGGAAAATGGCCGAAAGAGTCTGAGGGTGTGGACCTCAAAGGAGGGGACAGTGAGGGAGGCTACAGGGGGAATGACCTGGAAGGTGCAATGTGGAGCGAGAAGTATGCCAACTCCTCCACCTGGCCTGTCAGGTCTGGGGGTGTGGTGGGTGAAGTGTAGGCCGCCGTAGGTGAGGGCAGCAAGGGATACGGTGTCTGATTGCTGGAGCCAAGTTTCTTTGAGAGCGAGGAGATTGAGGGAGTTATAAAGGAACAAGTCATGGACAGCAGTGAGTTTATTACAGACGGATCGGGCGTTCCAAAAAGCACATTTAAATGGGAGGAAAAGACGTACAACAAATATTACGCAGGTTAGCAGGGTTTCTGTGGGAGAAAGAGGTGGGAATGAGCAGTAAAGGAAGGTGTGGACCGGGGTTGGGAGGATGTCTCCTGCAGCAAGAAGCAGAAGAATGAAAAGTGATTTCAGATGGTTCACTGATGAATATGAGCGATGTTTGTGCAGCACCCTGAAAAGAGGATGGTTTGGGTAGGTTAAGTAAGTATAGCATGGAGATGCATGCATGGTAGAGGGAAGGAGAGAGGAGCTAATGTGGATAGAGTTGTTTGGAGGCATGACTGGGCGGTAGGAAAGGAGGAAGAGGGCAGCAAGATAGATTGCAAATGTAAGCATGGTGTAAAAGCTGTAGGTAAGAAAGCCTAGCTACTTACAAAGATACGTTTCTGCCCACTTCGGCCATAATTCGGTCAAAATTCATAGTCACTTCAAAAATGCTGTCACTTAATCAATGCTGGCAGACCAAAAGGTCTTGCAGACCTCAGAGCTCCAATATATAGTGTCTATTGATTAGATCACCACTTTCAGGTGACAGAAACGGGTGGGGTTATAAAGAGATAGCAGCAAGGAAGTTCTTCAAAGGCTAATTGGGTATAGGCTTACTTAAACATAGAAACACATCCTAATTATTTGAGACAGAGCTGGGACTTCAAGGCAAAATACCAGAACACACAATATAGGAAAATGACATAACAGCAGTTAGGGGAAGATAATGGTGATTGTAGTCACGCAGAATGACGTACCATTCAAATATACAATATAATCACACAGATATTGCAGAGGGGTTGCTGATGGATGTAGTTCACACGTACCATTCAAATATACAATATAATCACACAGATATTGCAGAAGGGTACAAAATAGCTGTTAAAAAAATTCCTCTGAGTTGTACAAGGGAGGTACAGGAAAACTTGACCAGATGTAGGTTATTCAGAGGACATGGAGTATGGAGCACGGACAGAGACACAAGTACAGAGACCATTTCCTCCAGCACGTTGAGTAAAATGAGAAAAAGAATGCCAAGAAAAAGGGTACTGGGTGTAACAGGAGCGTTAACCACCAGTATTTCCAAGTGAAGCTCAATTGGTCGCACTCATACGGAGGGGCAAAGCGCTACCAGGTTTTGACTGTGTACTGAGGAAGGCTGGAGTTCTCACGCTTCCGCACTCTGCTTCAGCACGACAGTTTTCGTTGCTGCGTCATCAGGGCATTTTAACCTGCGTGTTAATAGATGACGGACGCCAGCCTGGGCTTTCACCGCACCCATTGTAACTCCGGCCCTGGGTCATGCTATGGCACAGGACAGGTATAGTAAATGTCCAGTTCAACTAAAATGGTGGTTGAAAGACTCCTTTTTCCGGCACTTTTTAATCTTTGGGTCAGACAGGTTTAAGGGTCATGCTGCGGTCCAGGACAGGGTTTGTCAATGTTCAGTTCAACTAAAATGGTGGTTGAAAGACTCCTTTTTCCGGCACTTTTTAATCTGGGGGTCAGACAGGTTTAATGGTCATACTGCGGTCCAGGACAGTTCTAGTCCATGTCCAGTTCAACTAAAATGGTGGTTCAAAGACTACTTTCTTCCGGCACTTTTTAATCTGTGGGTCATGCAGGTTTTTAGGGTCATGCTGCGTTCCAGGACAGGGATATTCAATGTCCAGTTCAAGTAAAATGATGGATCAAATAATACTGCCTTCTGGCACTTTTTAATTTGTGGGTGATGCAGGTTTAAGGGTCATGCTGTGGTACAAGACAGGGATAGTAAATGGTGTGTGACTTTTTTTCTGTGGCTTTTATAGCCTAAGTGTTGTGCCTAAGATGTAGCAGGTATCCATTTGACTGTTGTGGCTGTTAATTCCAGCTTCCCCAACCCTGTTTGGGTGTAAGAATGAAGGTGTTGTTGCTCTCCCATAGACTTTAATGGTCATCGGAGATGATCGACTATCGAAAAACCTTATCGATGGTGGCCGAGTTTCGACTATCGCCCGATGTCGGTAGCCAACGTAATTCTTTTCGTCCCGAATCGTGTTAAAAACAACTATTTCCTGGCTGCAAAGAGCCTGTCGGGTGCTGTAGAATATTGAGCCATGCTTAAATATGCAGAAGGAGCTTGGTATTGTCTTCATACATTGATGTATTTTAGTATAACACGCAAATGACTGCCGCCGCTGTTAGGATCGCTTCATTTTTTCAATTCCCTGGGAACTTACGGGGGCAAAACTGACCAAAAAACTGAAGCGAGAATGCAGCCTGATAAAGCCATGGCAGCGCCAGCTGGAAAAAAACAAGCTGAGGGCTAAGATCCTACAATAGCATCAAAGAACACAATTGTAGGTTCCTGGAGCCACCACAGGTCGCAGCAAAGTAAGGGGACTTCACAGCAGGGATCACCCTGCGAGGCCAAAGCTGTCATCTAGCGGCCATGTGTTGACCACACACTAGGTCATGCACTTTTTCCCAGATGACATCTGACAACCCCAGCCAAGAGTCAGTGGGTTTGTCAGACACAACCTTTAATTGGCATGGCCCGGGAGCAGGTGAGGGGCAATCACCTGTCCTCAACCCATCTCTGTCCCACTCACTTCCCACACCCAGAGAACTACTACGTGCTGTGGTCTCTGTGCCACTATACAGTGAGGACCAACTATTTGAAGACAGTGGGCAACAAAGAGGTGGGGAAGACATATGCTGCTTCTTGCAGAAGCGGCAAATAGTGATGAGTAGAGTTGCAATGGGGGATTATGTTGTGAGTCGTCAGGCTTTGTTCAGCGACACTGTTGAGGTGGATGGCAGTGACAGGCAAACACTAATTGATGTAGCCGATCGCACATGAGAGCCGGGTGAAGCAAGCAAGGCTGGGACAAGGGAAGGTGCCCTAGTTAAACAAGGCATAAAGTTCCCCCCAAATGGAAAATTCAGCCCACTCCATGCCTCCTTGTGCCCCCTTTTCTCCCTTGGATGAAGTGGCACCCTACGCGGTTGCCTACCCTCGACTACCCGTTGTCCCGGCCCTGGAAGCATTCCGTTTTCTCTACATTAAGTTTTAGGAGACGGGAGGAGAAGAAGAAGGATTTGGACGACAGACAATCTGGGATCTTGGACAGTAGAGAGTTAATGTCTGGGCTGGAGATGTACAGTTGGGTGTCATCAGCATACTGGTGGTTTTGAAAGCCATGTAATGCTATGAGCTGACCCAGACCAACAGTGTACAAGGGCTTCATCAATGTCATTGGGAGAAGAGAGCGGCAGCTTGCGTGTCAGGCAGTCAGGGAGCCAAACAGTCACGATTTAGACCACCCACTTTGCAGGTCCCAGAAAGTAGCGGCACAGGGGCTCACCGGGTCAGCGGTGGTAATAGTCAGTCAGTGAGGAGCTTTGGTGTTAAAATCACCTACTCAGCGGTGTGCCAGTTTTTTGACGATACACCAGAGGAGGTGAACATAACTATATGTAGAATCTTTTGGCAGAAAGTAAAGTGTGACCAGGGATCTAACGTTGGCACCACAGCCTTGCATCAACATCATGCAGTGTCACCATACGTGTTTCAGATGTGGTGGTCCATCCTGTCCCAACAGCAGCAGCACCCAGTGTCACGCCTCCCATGTCATGCAGTCAAGGCTTCACCACCTCTGCCGAAGACAACTCACTGTCTATTACATAATCTACCGGTCCAGATAGTCCTGCTCCTCGGCACTCATGGTGCCAGCAGTCGTTCACCAAGACAATTGCAAAGAGACAGCAATATGCGTCTAGCCATCCCTAAGTGCAGAAGCTGATCGTGCTCCTGTCCAAGTTGGTGGTACTGCAGTCCCTCCCTTTTTAAGTGGTGGACTCTGTACCATTTAAAGAACTGGCCAGGAAACTTGGCATTCACTTCTGCCATTGTAATGACATGGGTAGTGGCTCCTCTGGACCACCCGTAAGTGGTGGTAGCGGCCACGCCATGGGGCGGGGTCTGAGTAGGTCCTTGTTCTCACCAAAGCCCGCCGCAAGGCAGGATGGACTTTCTGCGGCGGGAGTCTTACCAGGTTGCTACCACTGGCATGACTAGCTTGCGGTGGCAGCCGAGGCGCGGCGAGGTACCCAATATTAAGACCACACTAGAACTCGAGCGTCAGGCAAACAGGTCAGGGCAGACGGCGGAGATCCAAGGTCAGGTAACACGGGCAGACAGGAACTGATGAACAGGGGGAAATTGATGAACAGGAATAAATATATTAACAGGGGGAAATTTATGAACAGGGGGAAATATTAACAGTGGGAAATTTATGAACAGGGGGAAATTGATGAACAGAGAAAGGCCATTAATGATTTTTGATGATCCAAGTGGACAGGAGTATTTCCCTGGGCGAACGAAGTCACACATGGAAGAAAATGCTCCAGATCATGCAAGATGACATCGATTTGTGGCTTTCTCTGCGACAACAGAAAATTAGAACCATTGTGATGATGGAAAGAACATGGTGTCCACGCTGCATAGGAGGAGGGCTGAGCCATGCTTCCTGCATGGCATACATGTTCAATCTGGTTGTTCAAGTCTTCCACCCATCTATAAGATATTCAAAAAATGGCCAGGAAACTTTGCATGCACTTCAGCCGTTCTTACACTGCCAAGCATACCCTCCTTAAGCTGCAGCGTTGGAATTCCAGCCTCCATATGTTGGAACAACTCTATGAACAGAGAAGGAAATGAATGATTTATTGATGATCCATGGGATCCGCTGTGTAATTTTAATTTCGGCCAGTGACAGCGTGATACCTGCTGTTTGCTCAGGCCCTTTCATGAGGACACGTTATTTGTCAGTCGCCAGGACTACGGGATGAATAACGTCATTCCACTGCTTAAAGTTTTCAAGGACCGTGGTAGTGGATCCACTGGACCACCGCAAGCGATGGCAATAGCCACGCCAGGGAGCAGACTCTAAGTAGGTCCCGGTTTTCACCAGAGCCCGCCGCAAAGTGGGATGGACTTGCTGTGGCGGGAGTCTACCAAGTCGCTACTCCTGACATAACTTACTTGCGTGCAGTGGCTGGCGAGGTGTAGCGTGGTACAAAATCACAAGGCAAACTCGGAGTCGGGGACAGGCGGTAAGGTCAGGACAGGCGGCAGTGGTTCGTGGTCAAGGGACGGAGACAAGAGGTACGGTAAATGGATATGACAGACGAGACTGAAGGAAACGCTTTCTCTATAGGCTCTAAAGATTATTATTATTTATTTTATAGTCTTGGAGTCGGTTGTGTGAGGAGCCTTTCCCATTACAAATTCAGCTAAAGAATTTCCACAGCTTTCAAAATCTGGACACCTAGATACAAGTTTAGCAAACTTTTCCTTTATCACTTGTGTTATCTGTTCATGAATAAATGAACGTTTATCAACTTGCTTTCTTAAACCACTTGAAATCTGTGCGGATGTAATTTGTTCCACCGGTAACAGGGGAGGGCCTCCAGAAGGACTTGTGTTTTTACTTTCTGTAAGTTGGACATATGACTCACATTCTTCATACTGAAGAATTTCATCCAAAGCCAGTTTTTCAGCATTTGCTTTTGCTTCTTTTTTGTTCTGTCCCATTCCAGTTTTGTACTGAATTCAATCTACAATGGCACAGAATGCAAAATAAGCACCTAAAACATTCACTGTAGTTAAGGTCTCCTTCAGTTCAAGTTCCATATGCTGCATTTGAACAAACTGGTGTAACACAGAAACTGGATTCAAACCACTACATTTATACTTCATGAGTGTTTGATCGTCACTGCTGTCCTCCTCAAAGGTCTTGGTATGCAGAGGCCGAACGGGACAGACGCGGGTTGAGGACAGGTGAGGGGCGCTGACCTGTTCCCGGGCCATGCCAACTAAGAGTTGTCATATATCATCTGGGATGAAGTTGATGACCTACTCAACCAATCAAGAACCCTTGGGTTGCTGATCAACACACGGCTGCTACATGACACCGGCAGTTCTGGCCTCACCGAGTGACCCCGCTGCAACGTCCCCTTACTGTGATGCGACCTGTGCCTGCTCCAGGAATGTTTGTGCCACTGCCACTCGCATGTGAAGAGCCTGTCACCTCTCTGTCTGACATACTGTTTGTTCAAAAATTTACAGACTCAGTTTAATGAAGATATCTGTATATGATAAATACACACCCTGTATTTGACTCCAAATAAACCCACTAATAGGCTTGGGTAACCCTTGGATATCAAATGCGCTCCAGAAATCAACAGGAAAAATGTACTCGTCTTTGGCGTTTAAAAACGACGTGTATTTTACTGAATATAAAAGCACAAACTCGCTTAATTACCCCTTGGATATAAATTGCGCTCCAGAAATTACCAGGAAAAAATTAACTAGTATGTGGCGTGTAAAAACGGTGTGTATTTTACTAAATACAAAAGCACAAACAGGCTTAATTAACCCTTGAATATAAATTGCGTTCCAGAAAGCAACAGGAAAAATTTACTCGTTTGTGGCATTTAAAAACACCGTGTATTTTACTAAATATAAAAGCACAAACATGCTTAATTACCCTTTGGATATAAATTGCGCTCCAGGAATAACCAGGAAAAAATTAACTGGTATGTGGCATGTAAAAACGCCGTGTATTTTACTGAATATGAAAGCACAAACAAGCTTAAATAACCCTTAGATATAAATTATGCTACAGAAATCAGAAGGAAAAATTTACTTGTCTTTGGTGTTTAAAAACACTGTTTATTTTACTGAATATAAAAGCACAAACATGCTTAATTACCCTTGAATATAAATTGCGCTCCAGAAATCACCAGGAAAAAAATTAACTGGTATGTGGCATGTAAAAACGCCGTGTATCTTACTGAATATGAAAGCACAAACAGGCTTAAATAACCTTTGAATATAAATTATGCTACAGAAATCACCTGGAAAAATGTACTCGTCTTTGGCGTTTAAAAACACCGTTTATTTTACTGAATATAAAAGCACAAACACGCTTAATTAACCCTTGGATATAAATTGTGCTCCAGAAATCACCAGGAAAAAAATATCTCGTATGTGGCGTGTAAAAACACAGTGTATTTTACTGAATATGAAAGCACAAACAGGCTTAAATAACCCTTGGATATTCAATGTGCTCCAGAACTGACCAGATGGCATTAAAATGCATATGGGGCAGAATTAGACCCACCCTGGACTTGAATTACAATACCCCACAAACTGAATCAAAATTATAACTGAAGAGGAGCAGTCTCTGATAAAAGCAGTGACACCCCCCCAAAATCGGTGTTAAAAACAAATTTATTTTGAGTGAGATCTCTGCAGCAGCATATTCAGCAGCGGCACAACGAGAGCAGTGTGAGGAACGAGCATGGCGTCCGTACTTATATAGTACGGTGACGTCACAGAATCCCGACGGTCTCTGATTGGCTTCATCTCTGTACATGTCAATGAGGGTCCTCCTTTCTTCCTCCCAGACCTCTGTCCTGTGTCAAGCCATGTGCTTGCGGCCATTTTATCAATTAAAAACAAGCTTTGTTCCCGCAAATTACCCCAAACTTCTGTTTTGTGCAGAAACAAAGTTTTCCTGAAATTCTAAATGAAGTCAACTTCGTTAGAATCAATTCGCCCATCTCTAATGATGATGATGACATTTTTGGCTGTGACTGGGAGGATGAGGAGATAAAACCGCTGGATGAAGGTTGCGTTAATTAATGAAGAAAAGATTGGCAACGTTCTTTATTACTAGGATTTAGAGGTTATCGACCCAGCGATGACAAGCCTGACGGTCCAGCAACTGACGATGTGCTCTCTTGCGTGTTGTCCACAGCAATGAAAGGAGTGAATTCTCTCGTACCTCTAGCTCCATGTCCTATCCCCCTATTTGCTTGTTTACCACCTGTAATTCCCTCCATGTTCAGAAAGATAAATATTAAAAAGGTCTGGAAGATTTTTTTAAAAATCTCTTATTGAGAAACTGTACGGCAAAGACGGCAAATGACGGGTGTTCTGAAATCCCTCTAATTTCCAACTGCCAACTAGGATTAGAAACAGAATTGTTTCTATCGAATAGCTGCGAAATGTGGTCTTGTGGAAGAACCGCAAAACCAACTCAACAGTGTGTTTCCTTCACTCTCTGAGATTTACAACCGCCGAGTAGGAATAAAAATTGTCTATTTCCTACAGATTTTATAAGAACTGCAGTCTTTTCTGACAATTGACAACCAGTTGTAGAAATAGAATTTTTTTATACGTTATATGTAGTGATGAGCGATTATGTTGACTATCGTCTTCGGTTTGATAGTCGATATCGGCAGTTATCTAGACGATTTTCGATAGTTGATAATAGATTATCGCCGATGACCATTAAAGTCTATGGGAGAGGAACAACACCTTCATACTTACACCCAAACAGGGCTGGAGAAGCTGGAATTAACATCCACAACAGTCAAATGGATATGTGCTACATCTTAGGCAACACAATTAGGTTATAAAAGCCACATAAAAAAAATCACACACCATTCACTATCCCTGTCTTGTACCACAGTACCACAAATTAAAAAGTGCCAGAAGGCAGTATGATTTGAACCATCATTTTACTTGAACTGGACATTGAATATCCCTGTTCTGGAACGCAGCATGAGCCCCAAACCTGCATGACCCCAGATTAAAAAGTGCCGGAAAAAGGAGTCTTTCAACCACCATTTTAGTTTCACTGGACATAGACTGTCCCTGTCCTGGGCCACAGCATGAGCCCCAAACCTGCATGACCCCAGATTAAAAAGTGCCGGAAAAAGGAGTCTTTCAACCACCATTTTAGTTTCACTGGACATTGACTATATCTGTCCTGGACCGCAGTATGACCCAGGGCCGGAGTTACAGTGGGTGCGGTGAGAGCCCAGGCTGGCGTCCGTCATCTATTAACACACAGGTTAAAAATGCCCTGATGATGCAGCAACGAAAAGTGTCGTGCTGAAGCAGTGCGGAAGCGGAAGTGTGAGAACTCCAGCCTTCCTCAGTACACAGTCAAGACATGGTAGCGCTTGCCCCCTCCGTATGAGTGCGGACCATTGAGCTCTCACTTGGAAATACTGGTGGTTAACGCTCCATGTACACCCAGGTGCCCTTTTTCTTGGCATTCTTTTTCTCATTTTACTCAATGTGCTGGAGGAAATTGTCTCTGTTCTTTGTTCTCTGTCCGTGCTCCATACTCCATGTCCTCTGAATAACCTACATCTGGTCTAGTCTTCCTGTACCTCCCTTGTACAATTCAGAGGAATTTTTTTACCAGCTATTTTGTACATGCAAGTTTTTTAGTAGTTTAAGTCTAGAAAACACATTTTTAAAATAGGATGGAATCCCACCATGTCTTTAGAAACAAAGAACAAATGTCTGTTAGAAACAAAAATTTTTTATAATAACACCTGTAGTATAGCTGCATGTCACAGCAAAATGCCCCCAAAAATTCAAAACATGACCCATGAGCCACTTTGGACAATTGTGAAGAACAAATGTCTATTAGAAACAACATTTTTTAGAATAGGACCTGTAGTATTGCTGCATTTCAAAGCAGCATGACCCAAAAAATTATAAAAATGACTTCTCAGCCACTGTTAAAAATTGTGAGGGAGAAATGCCACTTAAAAGCCACATTTCTGTTCCAAAGGACCATGATTATTGCTGTATCTCACAGCAACATGACCCCAAAAAATTATAAATATAACTTCTCAGCCACTGTTAAAAATTGTGAGGGAGAAATGCCACTTAAAGCCACATTTCTGTCCAAAGGACCACGATTAATTGCTGTATCTCACAGCACCATGACCCCCAAAAATTATAAAAAAATACTTCTCAGGCCACTATTAAAAATTGGAGGCACGCATGACCCAAAACCACTGACATGCGAAAAATTCTAAGATGAAGTGAGTTTTTTAAATTGCTGGTTTGTCATGAGAAACCTGTGTGACTTTTCTACAGCGACATCCTCACAAGCAAAACCACAAATAAACTGTTGGGAATTAGAAATAAAAATTGCAGGAAGTAATGATCATTATTAAATAATAATTTTTCAGAGGACCATTCCTTGTTTGGAGTAGAAATGTGAAGTAGTCCAAGCAACTAATCGAAGACCTCTGGCAATTGGGGCCACAAGCATCATCAGAATCCATGCCTGCATTCAACTCTGATCAAACGATCACAATTATCTGAGGAAAGTCCGAGATCGTTTGTCTGTAATGAACTCCTCCGTGCTAGTGCTGAATCCGCTTCAAGAATATATGACGCTGGCTGCGTGGCAGACAAACACCTCTATAGGCGTGGCGGCCAGCTCAAGGCCAATCCCATTTTGGATACCCAGAAGTCTATGGGCGTCCGGAACACATACAAAAACACGGTGTTGAACGCCGATAGTCGTGCACCATGGATCTTAACTGTTCTCCTGGGTGAGTTGTATATGTGTGTCCCTGCACATGCACCATTGCGCGTTTTGGTGAGGTGGTAAATAAAGATTGCCAAGATGGTCACCCATTAGGCTTCTGCCACCATCGTCTGCTGCTGCAGCCGCTACGGCTCACTTGGAACTCTAACTGCTGTCACGTCGCATGGCCGTTGTTATCCACCACACCGTGACATTTGAGAACCGTGAAGCAGACCGCAACAGATGTCTCCCATTGATCAATCAGCAAGGTCTCCATTTTACTCATTTTACTCTCTATTTGGGTGGGTGAAGGAAAGTGCTGAGTTTTGTTTTGCGCGGATAACCTGGGGTATCCAGGAGGGTGGCGCCACCCAGTCAACTGTTCTTCATTTGATGGAGCCTTAAGTGCGAGGATCATAGTTGGAGGAGAATGGAGCATCCAAGCTCTCATGTGAGAGATGGAGCCTCGATTCCCAAGCCTCCCTGGTGTCGAAGGGGCACTAGCAAAGTCATCTTCCTCATCTTCCCCTCCACCTCAAATTCGCGCCAATCCTCTTTACCCAAGGCAGGGACGTCAGTAACATCGGTGTCTGGAATACCTCATTTCCTCATCTCCCTCCTCCTCCGCTTCCTCCGCACAGCTTCAACACAGCCCTGACTTTTCCTGCAGATCTATGCCAACGCTGAAGCAGCTGAGAGTGCCGCCTTGAACATTAGCCCTGAGACCCAGAACCACTTGCCTAAATAATACCAATAAAATCTTGTTAAACTGTCGGGCCATTGTGGATTACAAACGAGAGAAAGGCTCCGTGCCGCCATCAGTGTCCGTCTCCCTCCTCCTCGCTGGCGGGACCTGATGATTTTCAGAGTGTCCAACGAGTTTCGTTTCCCAGAACTAAGATCATTCAAAATGCTCATGATGACAGGGCATCGTTCCGCACTGACACCATTTTTGGTGGCTTGCTTCATACTTGGCACGGATGGTGCACAGAGCACTTATCACACGCCTCCATTCTCGTTGGCTCAACACTCCGAGCTCCGCACCGCTGCTTGTCAGCCATGTGTCACAATAGTACGCTGCGTAATGGCATTGCCTGCCTCCCACAATCGCTGGACATGTTGAGGTGGAAATTCCCAGCGTGTTTCCCACTCAACAATGAGACGGTGTAACTGCGGGAGTGCCGTGCTGCCGCTGCATTGACACACAGCCATCGCGGGACAAAAATCAGGGTGCGAACCGGCGGAAGTGCGAACTCAAGTGAACCTCGAGCCTTACTTCAGCAGGCAGTCCATACCCGGTAGCTTTTAGAATTTCTGACTGACGATGTTTATGTCATGCGATGCCAGGCAGGATGTGCTCCAGCTTACAGTTCGTTAATGGCGGCCACAGATTTCGCCCTTAACTGCACACCACCTTGCCTGGCACAAGGGTTCTAGTCACCAACCATCGCTCAGTTCCTCGGTTGCGAGAGCCACCGACAGCTCTGAACCTGTCTGTGGTAGGACGGTCTACCACAGACAGAATTACATTTCAAAACTAGGCTGGTTTTCTCTGGCAACGTGAATGGCCAACCCGAGGAACTTGAGGAAAGAGCCCTGCACCATCTCCCTCCCCAGTTTTGAAGAGTACGAGCCCGAGCCTGAGAGCCACATTCAACCCCAGAGACATCCACCCAGCTCACCCAGTGAGCTGTCACAGAGATATTATCGGCCCTTGGCCGGTGCTTATAGTCCATGTTGTCGTGGTCAGATGGACTTTTCTCCGCACACAGATGCAGGACAACCGCTTGAAAAGTATTTAGATGACCACGTTCCTGGCCACGGCAGGACGGCTTTTACATTGTGGCAAAGAAATGCCTGCTCTGCAACTTGGTGATTGGGGGCAGGCAAGGGCCATGGACGTGCGGAACCCATCATGTGTTCAAACACCCGAGGAAGGCAACATTTCCAAAAGCCAAAATGCCTGGCAATGCCGACATTCAGGCTTTTTGGCTTTTGGTTGGTTTGGGTTAAATGTTTCTTTTCTTCTTCGTGCTCCCAAACCTGAAACAGAGCTGTGCTTCTAGACAGGCCGCTGTTAAAGGCGTGAGCCGCTCATCAAACTGGCGGAGGAGAAGGGTAAGATGGGTCTCTAGGTTGGATTGCATGGCTGGTAACTCCGGCTGGCACGGTGGAGGCTGAAGCGGAGGCTGATCCCTGATCATTATGACTGAGAGACATGGCAGCTGAGAACGCTTGTGGTGGCGAGAGAGGAGAGGCGGAGACAGAGGGTGTGACATTGGTTGGAGAGCCCGGCGGTCGTCTGGCCTTTATTTGGCCAAGTGTTGCCTCCATTTTCAATTTCATGCATTTCGCTTGCAATGATGAACTAGACTAGTTGGTGGTAGGTTAAAACCACCCTAAGGTATCTTGCTCTACTTATAGCGTTTACGGCAAAAGGCGGCATATACATCGCTGGCTGAAGTCAGAAGGCTTGGTCAAAGAAGGCCCAGGCATGAGAGATGTTACTGAACTTTGTTGATGGCGATAAGTGAAGAGAGGGGTTTGCGCTGACCGAATAGGCAGGCGAATCAATATCAGCGGACTTCTGCGACCGCATCCTCCTCCCTTTTTGTGGCGGGACCCGGATTACATTACTCCATCGCTTCCTCCTCGTCCAGTGATGAAGTGCCGCATACCAACAATTCCTGCGGAAAAGACCACGATGACCGCAATGTCGTACATGATCATCATCACAACACAGTGTTACATGGTCGTCCTGACTATTCTGCATCCAGAAGCTGCGGGCTACAAGCAAGGGTCACTGCAAGGCGTTGCAGACCGCCCGTGATTTTGTGCCGATTGACTGCCTTCCGTCTCCTCCTCGTGATTGGCATCAGTGTAACCTGGGCGTCAAGCATACTCAAATTACAACCTCTTTATCTTATTAACATGTCCTTTCTGACCCCAAACCAGTTGTCATCAAAGAGGATTCTTCATACACAATGGATTAATCCACAGGTGGCGTACAAATCTCACAGTTTGACATTTTGGGCTGCCTTCGCTCATGTTGAAACGATGACGATGTTCTGAGGATGTTGATTATTGGCCGGGAAAGGGAGGTACGGAGGAGTAAACTGCTGAATGCAGGTTGCATTAAACCACTGAAAAACAGATGCGACGCTGTTCGATACTGAGATTCAAAGCCCTGACCCAGCGATGACCAGCCTGGACAGTCCTGCAACCGATGATCCGCTAGCATGCGTGTTTTGCTAGCACTGGAAGGAGCACCTCTCTTGGTACCTCTACCTCCATTGCTAACCCCCCTCTTTGCTCGCTTACCAACCTTAATTTCGCATCCATGTTAAGAAATCTAAAAATTTTGAGAAGTATGGAATAAGTTTTGGAAAGTCTCTTATTAAAAGTACGGCTAAGATCACAGCTATTCTCAATCCCTCTAATCAAAACAAAATTGGCTGGATTCAAATTTAAACAAATCTGACGGGCTAAAGTGCAAAAAATACGTATCTGTTATGTTTTTTCGTATAATACAAGTTGTTTTTGGTACCTTTCAATTCACCATGGTGACTATAATATTGCTGTTATCATGATATATGAGCATAGCATATCTCAATGAACAAATCTGGACTGGGCAAAAAAGTGCAAAAAACACGTATCTGGTAGATTTCTCGTATACAATTAATCAAACAGGTGTTTTTGGGTATCTTTCAATTCACCTTGGTACTATAAAATTTGCTGTTATCAGATATAAGTGCAACGCTACTCATGAACAAATCTGGACTGGCAACAAGTGCAAAAAACACGTATCTGTTTATGTTTTCGTATAAGACGATTGTTTGTGGGTACCTTTCAATTCTACCTGTGGTGACTATAAAATTAGCTTTTAATATCAATATAACTCAAGCAATCTCAATGAACAAAGCTGCAGTGCCCAAAGTCAAAAAACCCGTTATCGTTTATGTTTTCGTATAATACAATGTGTTTTTTGGACCTTTCAATTCACCTTGGTGACTATAAAATTGCTGTTAACATATATAAGATGCAAGCTAGCTCAATGAACAAATCTGTGACTAGTGGCAAAAGTGCAAAAAACACGTACTGTTATTTTTCGTATATACCAATTGGTTTTTGGTACCTTTCAATGCTCCTGTAGTGACTATAAAATTGCTGTTATCAGACATAAGTGCAAGCTATCTCAATGAACAAAGCTGCAGTGCGCCAAAGTAAAAAAACACGTATCTTTTATGTTTTCGTATAATACAAGATGTTTTTGGTACCTTTCAATTCACCTGTGGTGACTATAAAATTGCTGTTATCAGATATAAGTGCAAGCTATCTCAATGAACAAATCTGGACTGGGCAAAAGTGCAAAAAACACGTATCTGTTATGTATTCGGATGATACAAGGTATTTTTGGCACCTATCAACCTGTGCTGACTACAAGATTGCTGGATTCTAATTTAACTGCAAGGTGGATATATCAACAAAGGTGGAATGGGTAAAATTGAAAAAGAACACCTATCTGAAATGTATACTGATAATAAAAGTGGAGTTTTGCACCTAACACAGAGACCTGCAGTTACTAGAAATGATGTGTATCCTAATATAAGTTCACACTGCCCAATATCCAGGAAATATTTCAATAGCAAACTGTTAATAATGAAGATATTGCAGTGCAATGTCTACACTAAGTCTTGGTGAACTTTATCCAGTGTTCTTTATAGAGCTTGTCTGTGTTCGCCCACGGGCCCCCCCCCCCCCCCGCTCTCCCCGTGACTTTACAGCGATAGATGCTGCTTTAAAATTCTCTAGCTAACCACATAAAATCTTCCAATGTCTAATATAACGACCAGCTAATAGTAGAGGTTTCTCTGTTCAGAAATAGTGCAGAGCGCCCGTCCAACTCCTATGAGACGCTGAGAGACACTAAGGCATAACAGGAATGGCTGTTCTATGTTAAACCGAGGTCAAGTGATTTTTCCAGCCAATCGCAACCATCCACATCCCAGCCCTGACGTCGCACACACATCGCACCCTCCCCTATTCTGTAAGCTGATTTGCTGGCCGCCAAAATGTCAGGAAGCGCCGAAAATGGTGCGAAATTAATAGATTATGAGCAGATTTTCACCTAAATTATCGCGTGATCGAAAAAATCCGATGACAATAAAAACCGTGCCGATTTCAACTTTGTCGATAAAAATCGCTCAACACTAGTTATATGGAATAAATGTGGTCTTTTCCAAACAATGACAACCAGGCGTAAAAACATCAAATTTTTCTACAAATTATCTAACAACTGCGGCCTTTTTAGACAACTGACAATCACGGATAGAAATAGAATTTTTTTTCTACAGAATATGGATTAAATGTGGTATTTGCCCACAACTGAGAACCAGGAGTACAAATAGGATAATTTTCTACAAATTATCTAACAACTGCGGTCTTTTCAGACAACTGACAATTACGGATTGAAATATAATTTTTTTTATAAAGAAGCCCACTGGTGATGTTCTTCACCCCCCAGTTCTTCACTGGCCGCCAAAATTACAGGAAGCGCAGAAAATCCAAGATTAAGATTATTGATCAGGTTTTAAGAAAAATAATCTGTTCATCACAGAACCCAGATTCTAGTGAAAATCTGCCCGATTTCAACTTTGGCCGATTTTATCCCTCAACACTATTATTAATTCTTAATCCTTATGCTCATAATTCATCAATTAATCAGTTCGATCTTTAGTAGTCAATCAATTCTCCTCAGTAATTCTCCAATTCTTGATCCCTTCCAGAGAGTATTGTCTTTATGCTTGACACTTGTGTTTGCTTGATATCACTTCCATAGTCATCAATTTTATCTTCTCAAACTCTGAATCTTTATAAAACTGACCCAGTTATAATTTTTCCATGGAAAACATTAGTAATTAGTATGATATTTTTTTTTTTAAAGCACTTACAAGAACTTAATAAACACATAGGCTAATAAGATAATAACTGGTGATTAGTGATGAGCGATTATGTTAACTATCGTTATCGAGTCGATAGTCGATATCGTCAATTATCATCACGATAGCCGATAACAGATTATCACCGATGACCATTAAAGTCTATGGGAGAGGAACAACACCTTCATTCTTACACCCAAACATGGGTGGAGAAGCTGGAATTAACTTCCACAACAGTAAACTGGATACGTGCTACAACTTAGGCAAGACAATTAGGCAACAAGAGTCATAGAAAAAAACTGACAGATAGTGATGAGCGATTGTGTCAATTATCGATTCGATAGTCGATATAGGGAATTATCAAGAAGATTTCCAATAGTCGATAATAGATTATCGCCGATGACCATTAAAGTCTATGGGAGAGGAACAACACTTTCATTCTTACACCGAAACAGGGCTGGAGAAGCTGGAATTAACATCCACAACAGTAAACTGGATACATGTTACATCTTAGGCAACACACTTAAGTTGTAAAAGTCACAGAAAAAAAGTCACAGACTATTCACTATCCCTGTCTTGTACCACAGCATGACCCTTAAACCTGCATGACCCACAAATTACAAAGTGCCAGAAGGCAGTATTATTTGAACCATCATTTCACTTCAACTGGACATTGACTATCCCTGTCCTGGAACGCAGCATGACCCTTAAACCTGTCTGACCCGCAGATTAAAAAGTGCTGGAAAAAGGAGTCTTTGAACCACCATTTTAGTTGAACTGGATATAGACTTTCCCTGTCCTGGACCGCAGCATGACCCTTAAATCTACATGACCCACAGATTAAAAAGTGCCGGAAAAAGGAGTCTTTGAACCACCATTTTAGTTTCACTGGACATAGACTATCCCTGTCCTGGGCCACAGCATGAGCCCCAAACCTGCATGACCCCCAGATTTAAAAAGTGCGAGAAAAAGGAGTTTTTCAACCACCATTTCAGTTAAACTGGACATTGACTATCCATGTCCTGGACTGCAGCATGACCCAAAAACCCGCACAGGTGCCCTTTTGGACCATCAGCAGAAAATTTCTCAATAAGAAATAAACTATTTTAAAAACAACTCGTTTTCCATTAATGCTGCTGCTAGAGCTACCTGCCATTTTACTGGTGACGTCGTTCCACATTAGAATGTGAAGCAAATGAAACAGATGTTCCCAGTAGGTCAACGAGGCCTGTCTGAAAATCCTTCATTCTACTGTCAAGTGGGTTGGAGGAAATTACTGATCAAGGCAGGTGAGACTGTAAACGTGGATCATGCAGGTTCAGCTGGCAGGGCCGGACTTACAATGGGTGTGGAAAGAGCAAGGGCTGGCGTCCGTCATCTATTAACACGCAGGTTCAGCTAGCAGTGCCCAAGTTACAGTGGGTGCGGTGAGAGCTAGGGCTGGTGTTCGTCATCTATTAGCACGCAGGTTCAGCTAGCAGTGCCCGAGTTACAGTGGGTGCGGTTAGAGCCCAGGCAGGCGTCCGTCATCCATTAACACGGCAAAAAATGCCTTTATGATGCAGCATCGAAAACAGTCGTGCTGAAGCAAAGTGCGGAAGTGTGAGCTCAGACCTCCAGCCTTCTTCAGTACACAGTCAAGACCTGGGTAGCGCTAGAGAAATTTCTGCCTCTATGAGAGCGCTTGCCACTCCATATGAGTGCGGACCAATTGAGCTTCACTTGGAGATGCTGGTGGTTGACGCTCCTGTTTCACCCAGGTGCCCTTTTTCTTGGCATTCTTTTCTCGTTTTACTCAATGTGTTGGAGGAAATTGTCTCTGTTCTTGGGGTGGCGAATGTGCTCCATACACCATGTCCTCTGAAAAACCTACATCTGTTCAAGTCTTCCTGTACCTCCCTTGTACAATTCAGAGGAATATTTGTATCAGCTATTTTGTACATACAAGTTTTTTAGTAGCTTAGTTCTAGAAAACACATTTTTAAAATAGGATGGAATCCCAGCACGTTTTTGTTTCTCTTTTTTTTTATTGTATTAAATGGGTTGTCTCACTACAGGGATTGCAAAGCTATGTTAAAGATCTTGCAAAAAACAAGTCATTTTGCAATATGTGTCCATTAAAAAGTGTCCTACCTATTCCTGTTTTTGACAGCACCATCACCCTTGAGCCAACTCTTGACAATTGAAGATCAAATGTCTGCTAGAAACCACATTTTTTACAATAGGACCTGTAGTATAGCTGCATTTCACAGCAAAATGCCCCCAAAAATTCAAAACATGACCCTTGAGCCACTCTTGACAATTGTGAAGAACAAATGTCTGTTAGAAACCAGATTTTTTTTATAATAGAACCAGTAGTATTGCTGAATTTCACAGCAACATGCCCCCAAAAACTCAAAACATGAACCTAGAGCCACTCTTGACAATTGTGAAGAACAAATGTCTGTTAGAAACCAAATTTTTTTAGAATAGGACCTGTAGTATAGCTGCATTTCAAAGTAGCATGACCCAAAAAATTATAAAAATGACTTCTCAGCCACTGTTAAAAATTGTGAGGGAGAGATGCCACTTAGAAGCTACATTTCGGTTCCAAAGGACCATGATTATAGCTGTATCTCACAGCAACATGCCACCAAAAAAATTATAAAAATGACTTCTCAGCCACCGTTAAAAATTGTAATGGAAGAAATGCCACTTAGAAGCCAAATTTCTGTTACAAAGGACCATGATTATAGCTGTATCTCACAGCAACATGACCCCAAAACCATTGACAATGCGAAAAATTCTAAAGATAAAGTGAGTAAATCGAATACGGTTTTGTCATGAAACCTTGGTGTCTTTTACTGTCTCCTCACCGCAAAACCAGCAAAATGATCTTTTGGGAACTGAGAATAAAAATTGCAGTAAGAAATGAACATTTTTAAAAAAAGTTTTCAAGAGGACCATTTCTTTTGGAAGAGGAATTTGAAATAGACCAGAAACTAATCGGTGACCTTGGCAATTGGGGCCACAACATCATCAGAGATCCATGCCTGATTCATCTTGATGAAAGTCAAACGATCAACATTATCTGTGGAAAGCCGGATGCGTTTGTCTGTAATGACTCCTCCAGCTGTGCTGAAGGTCCGCTCAGATATGACGCTGGCTGCTGGACAGGACAACAGCTCTATGGCGTGGCGAGCGAGCTCGGGCCATTCATCCATTTTGGATACCCAAAATTCGATTGGGTCCGGAACACATCCAAAAACATCGGTGTTGAGACGCAGATAGTCATGCACCATGATCTTAAGCCGGTCTCTGTGTATTTCATGTGTGCCCTGCATTACATGCGTTGGTGAGGTGGTAAATAAAGATTGCCAGAGGTCACCCATTCGGCTTCTGCCGCCTTGCCTGCTGCTGCTGCCGCTACTGCTACTTGGCACTCTACTGCTGTTGTTCCACCGTTACATTTGATGAACGAGAAGCAGACAAAACAGTTGTCTCCAGTTGATCAATCATCTAGGTCTCCATTTCCCTCATTTTTCTCTCTATTTGGGTGGGTGGAAGGAAAGTGCTGAGTTTTGTTTTGTACCGGGAATCCAGGAGGGTGGCCACCCAGTAACTGTTGTTCAGTTTGATGGCCTTTATGCGAGGATCATGTTGGAGGAAATGGAGCATCCAAGCACTCATGTGAGAGATGAAGCCTTGATTTCCCAAGCCTCTGGGTCAAGGGGCACTAGCAAACTGATCTTCCTCATCTTCACCCTCCACCTCAAATTCGCACCAACCTCTTTCCAAGGCAGGGACGTCGGTAACGTCGTTGTCCAGAAATACCTCATCCTCCTTCTCCTCCGCTTCCTCTGGCACAGCTTCAACACAGCCCTGACTTGCCTCAGATGATGTACCCTGAGAGCTGAGGCGCCCTGGACCCTGAAGAACTGTCTAATGAAGACCGATAAAATTGTGAAACTGTCGGGCCTTCTGGATTCGACGTAGAGAAAGGCTCCATGTCCGCATCTGTGTTCGTATCCTCCTCCGTCACTGGTTGGACCTGATGTTTCAGAGTGTCCAACGATCGTTCCAGAACTAATGCTCATGCTGACAAGGGCATTGTCCGCACTGACCATTTTGGTGGCTTCTTTAAAACAGGCAAGGTTGGTGAAGAGCTCTTTCACCTAACTCCACTCTCGGTGGCTCAACACCCCGAGGTCTGTACTGCTGCTTGTTAGGCCATGTGTCACTTCGTATTGCGTAATGGAATTGCGCTGCTGCCAAAATCGCTGGAGCATGTGGAGGGTGGAATTCCAGCGTGTTGCCACGTCAACAATGAGACGGTTGACGGGGAGGCCGAGCTAACGCTGCAACACAGCCAGGCGGGACGAAGCAGGGTGCGAATGGCGGAAGTGCGAGCTCAGACCTCGAGCCTTCCTCAGCAGGCAGTCCAGACCCGGGTAGCGCTTCAGAAATTTCTGGACGACAAGGTTCATGACATGTGCCAGGCAAGGGATGAGCTCCAGGCTACCGATCTTAAGGGCAGCCAGCAGATTTCAACAGTTATCGCACACCACCTTGCCTGGCACAAGGTTCTTGTCACCCAGCCAGCGCTCGGTCTTGTTGCGGAGAGCCGTCCACTGCTCCTGACCTGTGTGTTGACAGTCTCCAAGACAGATTAATTTCAACACGGCCTGGTTTCTCTGGGCACGTGATGCCACCAGAGGACCTTGGGGGAAAGAACCCTGCACCATCCCTGCGGTTTTGAAGAGCGTGCGCCGAGCCTGAGAGCCACCGATACCACCAGAGACATCCACCCAGCTCACCCAGTGAGCAGTCACAAGATATAGTGGCCTTGGCTGTGCTTACTAGTCCATGTGTCGGTGGTCAGATGGACTTTGCTGGACACAGATGCAGACAACACGCTTGGAATTTTAGATGACGCATGGCTGGCCAGGGAAGGGACTGCTTTTCTGGCAAAGAAATGTCTGCTCGGCATTTGGTATTGGGGGCAGGCAAGTGCCATGACATGGCAGAACCCATCTGTGCCCACCAGACGGAAAGGCAACATTTCCAAGGCCAAAAGCCTGGCAATGCCAACATTCAGGCTTTTGGCTTTAGGATGGATTGGGTTAAAGTGTTTCTTCTGCTCCCAATCCTGGTAGACAGAAGGCTGGCTGCTAGACTGGCCGCTGTATGGCATGCAGGTCGTCAAACTGGTGGAAGGAGAATGGGTAGGATGTGTCTCTGGCGGTGCTGGTTATACTTGGGCGACGGTGGAGGCTGAAGCGGAGGCTAATCCCTGATCTTGACTCTGAGAGACATGGGCAACTGAGGAACGCTTGGTGGTGGCGGAGGAGGCGGAGACAGAGGGTATGACAGTGATTGGAAGCCCGGCATCGGTGTGGCCTTTTTTGGCCATGTGTTCCCTCCATTTCAACTCATGCATTCAATGCATGTGACAAGACATGTTGGTGGTGGTTAAACACCTAAGATTCTTCCCTCTACTGATGTGTTTACGTCAAAGGCGGCATATGACATTGCTGAGTGATTCAGAGGCTTGCTCGAAAAAGGCCCAGGCTTGAGAGGTCCTGGACCTTTTTGATGGCGATAAGCGAGGAGCGGTGTTTCCGCTGATCGGGGCTGGCGGAATCATCTCAACGGACTTCTGCGACCGCCCTCTCCCTTTTTGAGGCGGGAGCTGTACTGACAATACCCCATCGTCTTCCTCCTCGTCCAGTGATAAAGCGCTCACAAGCAAATTCTGCTGAAAAGACCACGTTGGATCCGCAATGTCGTCATCATCATCATCATCATCAACACAGGTGACTTCGTCGTCCTGACATTCTACATCCAGGAGCTGTGGGCTACAAGCAAGAGGCACTGCAAGGCATTGGCGACCGCTCGGGATTTTTGCCGATTGACCGGCTTCCCTCTCCTCCACTGATGTCATCAGTGATTGGAAGTCAGAGCAGACAAAATCATCCTCTTTGGCCTCTTGATTTTTGGAAATGCCTTCTGACCCCCGCCTTTTTTTTTTATCAAAGAGGTCTTCAGAAAATGGATTATCCATAGTGGTGGGTACACGAGTTGACATTTGGGCTGCCTTTGCTTCATGTTGGACGGATGCTGACGATGCTGATGACGACATTTGTGGCCGTGACTGGGAGGACGAGGAGGTAAGACTGCTGGATGCAGGTTGCATTAACCACTGAAGAACAGATTGGCGACGTTGTTCGTTACTGAGATTCACAGGGCTCTGACCCAGAGATGACATGCCTGATTGTCCTGCAACCGACAATTTGCTGGCTTGTGTGTTGTCGCCAGCACTGGATGGAACACCTTCTCTCGTACCTCTACCTCCATGTCCTACAGTACACCCCTCTTTGCTCGCTTACCACCTGCATTTCGCTCCATGTTCAGAAAGATAAAAATTTAAGAAGTTATGGAAGAGTTTTTGACAGTCTCTTATTGAAAGACGGCAAATCACAGCTATTCTTAAATCCTTCTAATTTCCTACAGCCAACTAGGATTAGAAACTGAATTGTTTCTAGCAAATACCTGTGAAATACGGTCTGGTGGAAGAACCGTAAGACAAAATCAACAGTGTTCTTCCTTCAGTCCCAGGGATATACAACTGCCCAATAGTACTAGGAATTGATCGTTTTCAACAAAATATCATACAAGTGCGCTATATGCGCCAAACTTAGATTCAACGAGAGCAATAAAATTATCCAGAAGTTACACGGATGAGAAATTGCGTTTTTTGCAGCAATGACAAACAAGAACAGTTGCTAGAAAATTTTTCTATCAGAATTGTCGTACAACTTGGCTATTTGATAAAAACAAGGGCCGCACCACGCGCAATACAGCTATTTAAAAGTTATACGGATAATAAACGGTGTTTTTTGCACCAATGAAATACACCAACAGTAACTAAGAAATTTCTGTACCCAAATTTAAGTAGAAGGTGGCTATTTGAAATAAACTGGGGTGAACCAAAGTGCAATACAGCTACTTAAATATTATTTGGATAGTAAAAGGTGGGTTTTGCACCAATGAAATACAACAGCAGTTACTAGAAAATTTCTGTATCCTAATTTAAGTAAAAAGGTGGGTCTTTGAACAAAAATGGCCTGCGCCAAAGTGGAAAAAACGTAATTAAATTGTGTACGGATAATAAAAGGTAGGTTTTGCACTAATGAAATACAACAGCAATTACTAGCAAATCTCTGTATCATAATGTAAGTACAGGATGGGTCTTTGAACAACAATGGCCAGCGCCGAAGTGAAAAACAGGTAATTAAATTGTGTACGGATAATAAAAGGTGGGTTTTGCACCAATGAAATACAACAGCAGTTACTAGAAAATTTCTATATCCTAATGTAAGTACAAGGTGGGTATTTGAAAAAAAAATGGCTTGCGCCACTGGGAAAAACACCTAATTAAATAGTGTATGGTTATAAAAGGTGGGTTTTGCACCAATGAAATACAACAGCAGTTACTAAAAAATTTCTGTATCCTAATGTAAGTACAAGATGGGTCTTTGAACAAAAATGGCCAACGCCAAAGTAAAAAACACGTAATTAAATTGTGTACGGATAATAAAAGGTGGGTTTTGCACCAATTAAATACAACAGCAGTTATTAGAAAATTTCTGTATCCTATTGTATTTAGAAGTTGGTTCTTTTAAAAAAAAAAATGGCCTGCACCAAAGTGAAAAACACCTAATTAAATTGTGTACGGATAATAAAAGGTAGGTTTTGCACCAATAAAATACAACAACAGTTACTAACAAATTTATGTATCGTAATGTAAGTACAAAGTGGGTCTTTGAACAAAAATGGCCTTCGCCAAAGTGAAAAACACGTAATTAAATTGTGCACGGATAATAAAAGGTGGGTTTTGCACCAATGAAATACAACAGCGGTTACTAGAAACTTTCTGCATCCTAACGTAAGTACAAGGTGGGTCTTTGAAAAAAAATGGCCTGCGCCAAAGTGAAAAACACCTAATTAAATTGTGTACGGATAATAAAAGGTGGTTTTTGCACCAATGAAATACAATAGGTACTATTTCATCTCAGGTGCAAGGTGTGCTGGCCAAAAACTGGTTAAAAAAAGCCATTTCAATGTAGGTTCAAAGCAGAGTCTGGGCTGCACAATATACACTCTCCTTTCAAAAGCCTGCCTGTCTGTCTGTGTACGCCCGCACCTCCCCCTCCCTGTTTTTTTTGTTATTATATGTTTTTCATGGTGGGAGTTGATAATGGAAATAAAACATAAAGTATCTCAATTGTCCTATGTAAATTTAGTTAGGAGTGCCTTTTTCCTCTAGTATCCACAAGGGTTAAAACACACATGTAAAGTATTCAATTGTAATTAACCTGAGGGAGTTGTGTTATAAGGAAGCTGTTTTTGGGTAAGCGTTGGTTACGAATAAGGTCCGGGGATATGGCCTGAAACGTGTAAACTGTTTACCCACAGATGTTTTTAAAGTCACTTTTTATCTTCCAATAAAGACAGTGTTTTCTGTAGTCAGTACGCCTCCCTGGAATCCCGTCTATGAGTGCTGGGACTCTTTCATGTTGTTCGTTTGACTCTACGTGCATCAACAGCCAGATGTCGTTTCCCTGGAGCACCATTACTGAGGAAGGGAGCAGGCGTTTCACCTAAACGGAAGACTCCGGAGCGGGACAGATGGACCTTACAGCCCAGCGTCCATGGTGAGTGCCACTCTATCCTATTTTTTAGCTAGTATTATTTGAAACATCATTTTAGTTAAACTGGACATTGACTATACCTGTCCTGGAACGCAGCATGACCCTTAAACTTGTCTGACCCACAGATTAAAAAGTGCCGGAAAAAGGAGTCTTTCAACCACCATTTTAGTGGAACAGGACATTGACTATGCCTGTCTGGACCGCAGCATGACCCTTAAACTTGTCTGACCCACAGATTAAAAAGTGTCATTAGAAAGTAGTCTTTGAACCACCATTTTAGTTGAACTGGACATTGACTATGCCTGTCCTGGAACGCAGCATGACCCTTAAACCTGACTGACCAACAGATTAAAAAGTGCTGGAAGAAGGAGTCGTTGAACCACCATTTTAGTTGAACTGGACATTGACTATACCTCTCCTGTACCACAGCATGACCCTTAAATCTATGTGACCCACAGATTAAAAAGTGCCTGAGAAAGGAGTCTTTGAACCACCATTTTAGTTCAACTGGACATTGACTATCTCTGTTCTGGACCGCAGCATGACAATCAAACCTGCATTATCCACATATTAAAAAGTGCCAGAATAAAGTAGTCTTTGAAGCAGTATTTTAGAGAAATAGACATTGACTATTCATATCTTGTAACGCAGCATGACCCAAAAAACCCACACAGGTGCCCTTATGGACCATCAGCATAATATTTTGCAATAAGGAATAAACTATATCAAAAACAACTAGTTTTCCAATACTGCTGCGGCTAGAGGTACTTGCCTTTCTACTGGTGACATTGTTCCACCGGGACATTAGAATGTGACCAGTAGGTCAACAAGGTCTGTCTGAAAATCCTGCATTCTACTGTCAACTGGGTTGAAGGAAATTACTGATCAAGGCAGGTGAGGCTGTAAACGTGGATCACGCAGGTACAGCTAGCAGGGCCGGATTTACAGTGGGTGTGGTGAGAACCAGGGCTGATGTCCGTCATCTATTAACACGCAGGTTCAGCTAGCAGGGCTGGAGTTACAGTGGGTGTGGTGAGAGCCCGGGCATGACTCCTAAATCTGCATGACCCACAGATTAAAAAGTGTTGGAAGAAAGTAGTCTTTGAACCACCATTTTAGTTGAACTTGACAATGACTATACTTGTCCTGTACCACAGCATGACCCCTAAACCTGTTTGACCCACAGATCACAAAGTGCCACTATGCTATTTTTTACAGTGACTGTCGTTTAGTATATTTTTTGGTAACTGACATTTGTTTACAGATTTTATTTAGGGAAGTTTTATTTATAGTTTTACATTATTATCATTTTGCTTTTTTTCAAGTGTGATAACATACAACATACACCCCTCATTGCAGTTTAAAATGTATTTTTTAGTGTAGATGTGTTAATTCGTTTGCACACCCCATAAGTAATAAAAATGTCCTAATCATCCCCAAAAAACTTGTTAGTTGAGAAGACATTTGCCCTCCTGGCTTCTGAGAGTAATTTGGCCAATTAATTCATTGGTTTCATTTTTTCTCCAAATCCTTCTTCAGTGATTAGGGACAGACTCCCCTGGAGATCAAATATGTGATCGATCTCATAGTGACTCCAGCCCCAGAAAATTTTAAGCCTCAAATTGTGCAATTTGTGTCCAGCCCTGGAGCCCTTTTTGACACTACTTAACCTCACAGAAATAATTTTTTTTTAAATCTTATTTTTTAGAGAAATTTGAAGCTATGCTGATTGCCCCTAACGGTGAGAGCCAGTGCTGCCGTCAGTCATCTGTTAACACGGAGGTCCAGCTGCCAGGGCTAGACTTACAATGGGTACGGTGAGAGCCCAGGCCAGCGTCCGTCATCTATTAAGACTGTAAAAATGCCCTTGTGACGCAGCAATTAAAACAGTCGTGCTGAAGCAGAGTGCAGAAGCGGAAGTGTGAGCTAAGACCTCCAGCCTTCTTCAGTACACAGACATGACCTGGGTAGCGTTTGAGAAATGTCTGCCTCTACAAAAGCGCTTGCCCCTCCGTATGAATGCGGACCAATTGAGCTTCACTTGAAAATGCTGGTGGTTGACGCTCCTGTTTCACCCAGGTGCCTTTTTTCTTGGCATTCTTTTTCTCGTTCTACTCAACGTGTTGGAGGAAATTGTCTCTGTTCTTGGGGTGGCGAATGTGCTCCATACTCCATGTTCTCAGAATAACCTACATCTGTTCAAGTATTCCTGTAGCTCCCTTGTATAATTCAGAGGAATATTTGTATCAGCTATTTTGTACATGCAAGTTTTTTAGTAGCTTAATTCTAGAAAACACATTTTTAAAATAGGATGGAATCCCACCACATCTTTGTTGCTCTTTTTTTTATTGTATTAAATGGGTTTTCTCACTACAGGGATTGCTAGCTATGTTAAATGTCTTGCAAAAACAAGTCATTTTGCAATATGTGTCCATTAATCGTGTCCTACCTATTCCTGTTTTTGACAGCACCATGCCCCCAAAAAATCAAAACATGACCCTTTGGCCACTCTTGACAATTGTGAAGAACAAATGTCTGTTAGAAATCACATTTTTTAGAATAGGACCTGTAGTACAGCTGTATTTCACAGCAACATGATCCAAAAATTATAAAAATGACTTCTCAGCCACTGTTAAAAATTGTGAGGGAGAAATGCCACTTAGAAGCCACATTTCTGTTCCAAAGGATCCTGATTATAGCTGTATCTCACAGCAGTATGACCCCAAAATTTTTAATGAAGAAGCGAGTAAATGGAATTAGTTTTTTTCATGAAACCGTGTACAATTGGTGTCTTTTACAGTCTCCTCAGCGCAAAACCAGCAAAATGACCTCTTGGGAACTGAGAATAAAAATTGCAGTAGGAAATGATAATTTAAAAGATTTTTTTTAAGAGGACCATTTCTTTTAGAAGCGGAATGTGAAGTAGACCAGCAACTTATCGGTGACCTCGGCAATTGGGGCCACAATATCATCAGAGATCCACGCTTGATTCGTCTTGATGAAAGTCAAACGATCCACAATATCAGTGGAAGCCAGATGCGTTTGTCTGTAATGACTCCTCCAGCTGTGCTGAAGGTCCACTCAAATATGACGCTGGCTGCTGGGCAGGACAACACCTGGCGAGCGAACTTGGGCCATTCATCCATTTTGGATACCCAAAAGTCGATTGGGTCCGGAATATATCCAAAAAATCGTTGTTGAGACGCAGATAGTCGTGCACCATGATCTTAAACCGGTCTCTGTGTGTTGTATGTGTGCCCTGCATTACATGCGTTGGTGAGGTGGTAACTAAAGATTGCCAGAGGTCACCCATTAGGCTCGTGCCACAATTCCTGCTGCTGCCATTGTGGCTACTTGGCACTCTACTGCTGTCACATTGCTGACATTGTTCCACCGTGACATTTGAAGACTGTGAAGCAGACGCAACAGATGTCTCCAGTTGATCAATCAGCATGGTCTCCAATTCCTGCATTTTACTCTCTATTTGGGTGGGTGGAAGGAAAGGGCTGAGTTTTGCTTTGTACCGGGGATCGAGGAGGGTGGCCACCCAGTAAGTGTTGTTCAGTTTGATGGCCTTAATGCATGGATCATGTTGGAGGAAATGGAGCATCCAAGTACTCATGTGAGAGATGGAGCCTTGATTTCCCAAGCCTCTGGGTCGAGGGGCACTAGCAAACTGAGCTTCCTCATCTTCCTCCTCCGCCTCAAATCCGTGCCAGCCTCTTTCCAAGGCAGGGACATCGGTAACATCGGTGTCCAGGAATACCTCCTCCTCCTCCTCCGCTTCCTCCACCTCAGCTTCAACACAGCCCTGACTTCAGATGCTGTACCCTGAGAGCTGAGGTGCCGCCCTGCACTAGCCCTGGACCCCAAACCACTGCCTAATGAAGACCGATAAAGTTGTGAAACTGTCGGGCCTTCTGGATTCAACAGAGAGAAAGGCTCCGTGTCCGTCTCCTCTTCCGTCGCTGGTGGGACCTGCTGTTTTAGAGTGTCCAACGATTGTTGCAGAACTAAGATCATGCTGACAAGGGGATTGTCTGCACTGACCTTTTTGGTGGCATCCTCAAAACTCGCAAGGATGGTGCAGAGCTCTTTCACCTGCCTCCATTCTCGAGGGTTCAACACCCCGATGTCCGCACCGCTTCTTGGCAGGCCATGTGTCACTTCGTACTGCATAATAGCATTGTGCTGCTGCCACAATCGCTGGAGCATGTGGAGGGTGGAATTCCAGCGTGTTGCCACATCAACAATGAGACGGTAGTTGGGGAGGCCTAGCTGACGCTGTAACGCAGCAAGCCGAAACGAAGCAGGGTGCGAACGGCGGAAGTGTGAGCTCAGACCTCGAGCCTTCCTCAGCAGGCAGTCCAGACCCGGGTAGCGCTTTAGACGACATCTTAAGGGCGGCCAGGAGATTTCGATCGTTATCGCACACCACCTTGACTGGCACAAGGTTCTTGTCACCCAGTCAGCGCTCGGTCTCGTTGCGAAGAGCCGTCGACAGCTCCGGCCCTGTGTTGATGGTCTTCGTGACTGAATAATTTCAACACGGCTTGTTTTCTCTGGCCACTTGATGCTACCAGTGAACGTTGGGGGAAAGAACCCTGCACCATCCCTGCGGTTATGAAGAGCGAGCGCCAAGCCAGAGAGACACAGTCAGCACCAGAGACATCCACCCAGCTCACCCAGTGAGCTGTCACAGAGATATAGCGGCCTTGGCCGTGTTTACTAGTCCATGCATCGGTGGTCAGATGGACTTTGCCGGACACAGATGCAGACAACGCGCTTGAGATTTTAGATGACACGTGGCTGGCCAGGGCAGGGATGGCTTTTCTGGAAAAGAAATGCCTGCTCGGCATCTGGTATTGGGGGCAGGCAAGGGCCATGATGTGGCGGAACCCATCTGTGTCCACCAGATGGAAAGGCAACATTTCCAAGGCCAAAAGCCTGGCAATGCCGACATTCAGGCTTTTGGCTTTGGGATGGTTTGGGTTAAAGTGTTTCTTCTGCTCCAAAACCTGGTAGACAGAAGATTGGCTGCTAGACTGGCCGCTGAACGGTGTGCAGGTCAAATTGGTGGAAGGAGAAGGGGTAGGATGGGTCTCTGGCGATGGTGGTGTTCTCAGGCGACGGTGGAGACTGAAGCGGAGGCTGATCCTTGCTCATGACGCTGAGAGACTTGAGCAGCTGAGGAACGCTTGGCCTTGGAAGTGGCGGAGGAGGAGGAGGCGGAGACAGAGGGTGTGATAGTGGTTGGAAGCCCGGGACCGGTGTGGCCTTTTTTCGCCAAGTGTTCCCTCCATTTCAACTCATGCATTCGCTGCATGTGACTAGACATGTTGGTGGTGGTTAAACACCTAAGATTCTTCCCTCTACTGATGCGTTTACGGCAAAGGCGGCATATGACATCGCTGGGTGAATCAGAGGCTTGATCGAAAAAGGCCCAGGCTTGAGAGGTTCTGGACCTTTTTTGATGGCGATAAGCGGGGAACGGTGTTTCCGTTGATCGTGGCTGGCAGAATAATCTCAGCGGACTTGTGCAACCGCCCTCTCCCTTTTTGAGGCGGTAGCCGTACTGAAACTACCCCATCGTCTTCCTCCTCATCCAGTGATGAAGTGCTCACAAGCAAATTCTGCTGAAAAGACCACGTTGGATCCGCAATGTCATCGTCATCATCATTGTCATCATCTACACAGGTGACTTCCTCATCCTGACATTCTACATCCTGGAGCTTTGGGCTACAAGCAACAGGCACTGCAAGGTGTTGCCGACCGCCCGGGATTTTTGCCGATTGACCGGCTTCCTTCTCCTCCTCTGATGGCATCAGCGATTGGGCGTCAGAGCAGACAAAATCATCCTCTTTGGCCTCCTGATCTTTGGAAATACCTTCTGACCCCAACTGCATTTTGTCATCAAAGAGGTCTTCAGAAAATGGATTATCCACAGCAGTGGTGTGTACATGAGTTGACATTTAAGCTGCCTTCGCTTCATGTTGGACGGATGCTGACGTTGATGATGACGACATTTGTTTCTGTGACTGGGAGGACGAGAAGGTAAAACTGCTGGATGCAGTTTGCATAAACCACTGAAGAACAGATTGGCGACGCTGTTCGTTACTGAGATTCACAGGCACCGACCCAGCGATGACAGGCCTGACTGTCCTGCAACCGACGATCCGCTGGCTTGTGTGTTGTCGCCAGCACTGGAAGGAGCACCTTCTCTCGTACCTCTACCTCCATGTCCTACACCCCTCTGCATTTCGCTCCATCTTCAGAAAGATAAAAATTTAAAAAGGTATGGAACAGTTTTTGACAGTCTCTTATTGAAAGACGGCAAATCACAGCTATTCTTAACTCCCTCGAATTTCCAACAGCCAACTAGGATTAGAACCAGAATTGTTTCTAACAAAACTCGGTGAAATGCGGTCTGGTGGAAGAACCGTAACACAAAATCAACAGTGTTCTTCCTTCAGTACCTGAGATTTACAACTGCTCAGTAGGACTAGCAATTGATAGTTTTCAACAAACTATCGTACAAATCCAAACTGAGACGCACTGAGCGAAATAGAAGTATTAAATAATTATATGGATTAATATGGCAGCCTTCGCACCACTGACTACAGGCATAATTTACTATCAAATATGTACAGTATAACACAATATCAATACAACTGAACTCTTGGCGCCAAACTGAGAGGCACGGACTGCAATAAGAGTATTTAAATATTACATGGATTAATATGGCAGCCTTCGCACCACTGACTACAGATGTAATTTACTAGGAAATATGTATAACACAATATGCATACAACTGAACTCTTTGCGCCAAACTGAGACGCACGGACTGCAATTAGAGTATTTAAATATTATATGGATTAAAATTGCGGCCGTTGCACCACTGACTACAGACGTAATTTACTAGGAAATATGTATAACACAATATGCGTACAACTGAGCTCTTTGCGCCAAACAGATGCACGGACTTCAGTAAAACTATTTAAAAGTTATAGGGATAAGTTAAGTTGGTTTTTGGGAACACTGACACGCAGTGATTGCAATAGAACTGAACACAGGGACAATTTCAACTGCTATCAGAGGTCTGCTTGCCAAAAAAGTGGTAGAAAACAATGCTTTTTCAATTGAAGATCACAGAACACACTGAGCTGCAAAATATCTTCTTTTCAAATGCCTCTCCTCCTGCCGCCCACATCCCCCGTGGCCACCCCCATCCCTCCTCCCCCCCGCTGCTGGACACACCAGTAGATATTCTTAAAACTTTCTCTAACTAAATAAGAAGTGTTTTCTTCAGAAAATCAGAAAAGATTGGAACCAACGATTCTTCTGTATAAAAAAATCATGCCTTTATTTTCAACCGTGGATGCAGGGGGTACAGGGGATCAACCGACGCGTATCGGGCATTTACATTTTGCCCTTGTTCACGGAAATACATACACATCTTTTCTTCTCATCTTAAATAGCTATAGGGGCGGTACTTACACCATTACGTCATTTCCCCTTCAATTAAAATAACTGAATTAAAAAGAATACTGTGGTGTTGCACTGAAATGATCTCTCAATTTCATTCGATGTTGTTATCTTTAGGTAAGATCACACATTGAGGTTTATTAATAGATATAGGCTATATCTTTTCTGTAATTCATTCCCAATGGAAACCGTGTCTCTAGTTCGTATATCCAGGAAGCTTCACGCAGGCGCACATTGTGCTGCCAATCGCTTCCATTTCGGGACTTTTCTACCTTTTCAATCCCGTACCAACGAAAATCAGATAGTGAATTTTCATGGCATTCAACGAAATGTTTAGTGACTCCTGAATATGTGCTCTGCCCTTTCTTGATATTGGCTACATGTTCTGATATACGTATTTTTCCTTTTCGGATTGTACTTCCTACATAGGATACATTACACGCCATGCATTGTACTACATAGATGAGATGATCTGCATCACAATTTATGAAATCTTTTATTTTGTACGTTTTGTTTTTAGTGGATCCTACAAAATTATCTTTTAATACTCAATTTGCATACATTGCATCTTTTTTTATTGCAAGGAAAAAAGCCTTTTAAATTCATCCAGGTTTCTGTTTGTTTCCTGTCTGTGAATTTACTCCTGGTTACATCATCTGCTATGGTTTTGCTTCTCTTTGCTACCATATGGATTCCCTCATCTATGATACTTGCCAGTATAGAATCTTCTCTTAATATATTTATATTTCTAAAAAATATTTTTTTAATCTCATTAAATTCCTGGCTATATCTAGTTGAGAAAACTACTCCGCTCTTTCTTGATTTTTTGTTTTTTATTTTTTCTGCACTGTTTTCCCTTGCATTTTCTTTTTGGCTTCATTCATTAGCTTATTTGTGTAGCCTCTTTTTTCCAATCTGCTGTCAATAATCTCTATCTGTATATTGTACTTTGCATTTTCTGTACACGCTCTTCATGCTCTGCTGTATCCACCCAATGGTATAGCATACATTGTATGTGCTGGGTGGCAGCTGTCTGCACGTAATGTGATGTTACCACTAGTTGGTTTTCGATACAGTGTGGTAATAACTTTAGTGTCTTTGGCTATCAGCTCCACATCTAAAAAGGAAATCCTTTCGTTTTGTACTGCATGGGTAAATCTCAAATTGGCCATGTTATGGTTGACATATGAAATGAAGTCTGGTATCGACGCCACATCGCGACCCCACACAATACCCCACACAAAGGATTCAACACAACGGTGAGCAGCGTACATTTTTACATATATAAATAAGAAGTGAAATTCTCTAATCTAACTCTATTCTAAGCTGTAGGTGTATGGTTTCTTGTATTAGTATAGACTATCAGAGCTGTTAGAACAGCTATTGGTTTAAACACAGAGAGACACGTCCTGCTGTGAAGTGTGATAGACAGAGTATGAGCTCAAACAGGAAATGCAGCAGCATAGATAAAACGAGGTCACGTGATTTTTGCAGCCAATGAGATCCATACACTGCAAAATGGTGACGTTGTACATCCTCAAAAAGGGCAATACATTACGTGGAAATCCCTAAAGAAGCATTTATGCTATCTATCATACATAAAAAAACTGAGACTCTCGGTTCACATATTTTGATCAAAAGATGTTTAAGCTGCCCACGACTTTCAACGTGATCTCAAAATCGGGCAGTCCTACACTATCCTTACCTCTCAATAGAGCCAATTCACGGCCTCTCACTGGGTCAACCGACCTCCTTTTTACAGAGAGAAAAAAATAAGAAAACACACCAGACTTGCAAGCTGCACTTCTTATGACAGCCTGTGAGATGTGGGCGGGTGCAGAAACCCAAAATGGAGGCACCCCTTCCTTCCCATATAGGTGAAATCAACATACACCAAATATAACTATGGTTCTGCACAAAAAACATTTCTGAAAAAACGTATGCAAACCTGGGTGCCACTGGCAGGGCTGCGGCACACATATATAAATATATATATATAAATATCTATATATATATTATATATATATATATATATATATATATATATATATATATATATACATGTACACAAGCACACCACTGTCAGCGGCACAGTTGTACATCCTCCTCACCCCCCTCTGTCCTCAAAGCTGATTGGCTGGTGGCCAAAATGACAGGAAATTATGAAAATGGCGCGACAGTAATAGATTATCGGTAAGATTGTCACCTAAAATATCGCGTGATCGGCAGTTTCCGATCAGGCTAAAAATCGTGCCGATTTCAACTTTTGTCGATAATATCGCTCATCCCTACTAGGGATGAGTGATCAGTAAAAAAATCTAGATCAATTAAATGTCAATGGGAGAAGATGATCAGGTTAATTTTTAGACCGAAGCAGGTGAGGAGAAGCTGGAATTACCATCCACAACAGTAAACTGGATATGTGGTACATCTTAGTGAAGACAATTTGGCTCTAATAGACACAGAAAAGACGAGGACAGCATAGCTATAGCAGGTGCAGCGGTAGCAGCTGCTACAAAGCCCCTTTGACACATAAGAAGACACCGGTATTGGAAATGGCACATGGTAGCTTGCAGAAGCCCCCTATCCCTTTTTTCACCAGGGCCCAATAACATGTCATATATGTGGTGGCAGCAAGAACATCCCAACAGGGAACACTGTACAGCTGGCAGGACCGTAAGTATAGTGGGTGCTGTGGTAGCTAGGGCTGCCGTCAGTCGTCTATTAACCATTTGAGGGCCCCATGCAGCTAAATCAAATGGGGCCTCCACCCATTACAGCATCCTATTTTTAACATATTTTTTTGATTAGGGCCCCAGACAGGAGTACTGCCCTCTTGTTACCCCTGGCTTCCTTTTTACGGTAGCCTGACCCCAAAACCAGAATAGATGCCCTTATGGACATTCAAAATAAAAATTTGCAAAAAGAAATTGACCATTTCAAACAAGATTTTAGTTAATAGGACATTGACTATCACTGTCTTTGACCGCAGCATGATCCAAAATCCAGTACAGATGTCCTTATGGACACTCAGAATAAAAATTTGCAAGAAGAAATTGACTATTTCAAAAAAAGTTTTTTCAATGCTGCTGCTGCTGCTATGGCTATTTGACTTTCTACTGCTGTCATGTTGCTGATGTTGTTCCACCGTGACATTAGAACGTGAAGAAGACTCAACAGATGTCTTCAGTTGGTCAATGAGTCTCAAATTCCTGCATTCTACTGACAATTTGTAGGAGTGTGAAGGAAATTTCTTTCTTTTGATTTGTAACGTGGATCAAGGAGAGTGGCCACTTAGTAACCATTGTTCATTTTGATTGCCTTGAGGCATGTGGAATAAGAAATGAATATGTGAAATATTTTTTTTTTTTCAATACGACCTTTTCTATTGTTTTCTTTTACAGTGAACTGACCCCAAAACCAGCAAAAATGCCCTTATGGAAACTCAGAATAAAAATAGCAAGGATAAATGACTAATTCAAACAAGATTTTTCTGAATAGGACATTGACTATCGCTATCTTTAACCACAGCATGACCTCAAAACTAGCACAGATGCCCTTATGGACACTCAGAATAAAAATTCGCAAGAAGAAATTGGCCATTGCAAACAAGACTTTAGTGAATAGGACATTGACTATTGCTGTCTTTTACCACAGCATGACCCCAAAACCAGCACAGATGCCCTTATGGAAGTTCAGAATAAAATTTGTAAGAAGAAATGACTATTTCAAACAAGATTTCAGTGAATAGGACATTGACTATCACTGTCTTTTACTGCAGTATGACCCCAAAACCAGCATAGATGCCCTTATTGACACTCAGAATAAAATTCGCAGGAAGAAATGACTATTTCAAACAAGATTTCAGTGAATAGGACATTGACTATCACTGTCTTTTACTGCAGTATGACCCCAAAACCAGCATAGATGCCCTTATTGACACTCAGAATAAAATTCGCAGGAAGAAATGACTATTTCAAACAAGATTTTTCTGACTAGGACATTGACTATCGCTGTCTTTTACAGGAGCATGATCAAAAAAGCAGCAAAAAAGACTATTTGGACACTCAATAAAATTAGCAAGAATAAAAGAGTTTGTCATACAAGCTTTTTTTTCAATGCGACCTTTACTATTTGTGTCTTTTACAGTGTCTTGACCCCAAAAACCAGCAAAAATGCCCTTAATGACCATCAAAATAAGGTTTGCAGGAAGAAATAACTATTTTAAACAATTGACTATCGCTGTCTATTACAGAAATGCAGACGGTTGACGGGGAAGCCCGAATGACGCTGCAACGCTGACAGTCAGGCCGAAGCAGTGTGCGAATGCCGGAAGTGTGAGCTAACACCTCGAGTCTTCCTCAGCAGGCAGTCAAGATGTGGATAGCGCTTGAGAAATGTCTGCCTGTACGAGGGCGCTTGCCCCTCCATATAAAATTCGAAAAAGCCTTACGTAGCACCATTACATCCTTATGCTTAAGCAACAATGGAATATTTTGCAAAGGATATTGTCACATTATGCCATAAACTCATTGGGAATGGGCTCAAAAAGTGCAGGTTCCTTTCCACAAGTGCGGACGAAGTGAGCTTCACTTGGAAATGCTGGCTGACGCTCCAGTTCCACCCAGGTGCCCTTCTCCTTGGCTTCCTTTTTCTTCATATGTTTCCCTTGAACGCTAGAGAAACTCTTCCCTTTGGGGTGGCTAATGTGCCCACAGGACTTTGTTTTTTGGAAAGGGTTTTCCCCTTGATTGCTTGTTCAAAATTTAAAAACCCACAGAGTGTTTAAATTGTAGATTCTTCAGTCTTGCCTGATAACATTTAGTGGATCCCTTTTTTGTATGGTGCCCATCCCTTAAATGTACTAATGTCACCCTTCTTGTTTTTTTGGGGTATGTTGACAAAGGTGAAATTCTTTAAAGGAAAGGGTCGGAAAACATATAGGTTTTAAACCCCTTTTCCCTTTGTGTTTTCATTGTCGCCCCCTTGAAAATGGCGAGTCCCCCCAAAAAGAGCAACCGCTTCCTTCTCCTCCTCTGAGGGCCGTAAATTGGGCTCAGGCAGAAAAAAAATTATCTCTTGGTCTTTTAAAAAGCATTTTGCCCAAACCCGCATTGTTCATAAATAGGTCTTCAGAAATGGATTATCCAGGGGGGTTTTTATTTTTACTTTGGGCCCCTCTTGCTTCATTTGCTGATGATGATATGACGATTTTGATAACCATTGAAGAACGATTGGCGCCGCTTTGAGAAATGAACACACGGGAAACCCACCCAAACGATGACAGGCCATGTTTTAAAAAAATAAATTAAAAGGGGAAAGATTTGTTCACAGTCTTTATTGAAGAACTGTACTCCCAAAGACAGAAACCACAAGTGTTTTTAAATCCCCTATTATTTCCAATGGGAATGGATTAGGATTTTACAGAGCTGCCCCAAAACCCCAGAAAAGACTTATTACCCTAAAAATAAATTATCAAAATTAGATTTGAAAAAAGATTTTTTTGAATAGAACCTTGATTTTTGTGTCTTTTGCAAGACCCCAAAAAACAGCAAAAATTACCTTTTTGAAACTTAAATTAGTACAAGTTTTTTTAAACAGGATTTTTTGAATGGAACTTGACTACTGCTGTCTTTTACAGCATTAATAAACAAACAGTAGCCAAAGGACTGCACGGATCCACCCGGTCACGGTGAGGAGATCCAAAATGCAAAACTTGATCCAGCAGTTCCAAATGATGCAGTTAAAATATCCTCTTTATTAAAGTTGCATTAAAAAATTATGAAAATAGGCATAAAAAGTTCTTGGCACTTTCTGACGCGTTTCGGTGAAAAGATAGAACTCCTCTTACTCATAGCATTATAAAATGTTAAACAACACGCTATATATATCTTACTTAAGTGCTAAAAATAAGCATGTGTCCTACCTGATTGGGAATTGTAGTTCAAAAAGCAAGTGCACAAAATACCCTAAAGAGAAAAATGTTGAGATCCCCAAGGGGAAAATGCCACAAAATAAAATAATAATAATAAAAATAAAAAATAATAATTTAATAATAATAATAAAAACAATATATATATTATATGTATGTTGTATAATATTGAATGGATTAGGCAAAAAAACGAAATCAATTACCGCTGTAACGACGGATGTAGTGTAGTGCAGCTTATCAGGGTTAAAGTTTTTTGTTTTTTTTTTGGGGGGGGGGGTTAAATGCTTATCATTATTGGCTTAGTTCGCATGTGCTTGGACTTTGCTCTGAAACTATAATCCTCATAAGCTGCGCTACACTATTTGCGCAGACACTGTATCACATCCTGTATCACATCTGCCGTTACAGCGCTAATTGGTTTAGGTTTTTGCCTAATCCATTCAATATTATACGGCATACATACATATATATGTATATATTTATATTTATTTTTTTTAGGGTATTTTGTGCACTTGCTTTTTGAGGATCTGGAACCTGCACCATTACAGCAGTGTGGAAGAGTGTGCGCCGAGCCTGAGACCCTCCATCACCACCAGAGACACTGTCATCCCCCCAACTCACCCAGTGAACCGTCAATGAGATGTAACACCCTTGACCATGCTTACTAGCCCATGTGTCTGTTGTCAGATGGACTTTGGTGGACACAGATGCAGCCAACGCCCTGGAGATTTTTTCAGACACGTGTCTGGCCAGGGCAGGGACAACTTTTTGGGAAAAGAAATGCCTGCTCGGCATCTGGGGGCATGCCAGGGCCATGACGTGGCGGATCCCATCTGTGTCCACCATGCACAAAGGCAAGAGCCTGGCAATGCCAACATTCAGGCTTTTGGCTTTAGGATAATTGGGGTGAAAGCATTTCTTCTGCTCCCACACCTGGTACACAGAAGGCTGGCTGCTAGACTGGCCACTGTACAGCATGCAGGTTAAACTGGTGGAAGGAGAAGGGATAGGCTGTGTCTCTGGTGGTGGAGGTGGCAATCGGGCAACAGTGTTTGGCACTGGGGTTGGTGCTTGCTCATGTCACTCAAGGACATGGGCAGCAGGGGACTGCTTGGTATTGGCGGAGAAGGAGGAGGAGACAGAGGATTTCACAGTAGTTGGAAGCCCAGGACCTCTGTGGCCTTTCTTCTCCAAGTCATTCCTCCACATTAAGTCATGCTTTAGATGCATGTGCCTATTCATGGTGGTTAAACTCTTTAGATTCTTTCCTCTTCTGACACGTTGATGGAAAATCCGGCATATGACGCCGGTCGGCGAATCTGAGGCTTGATCGAAAAAGGCCCAGGCTTCACAGGTCCTGGGCCTCTTCAATGTTGAAAACCAAGTGGCGTTTTTTCCGCTGCCACCACTGACTATGACTGGCGGATTTAAAAGTAGGGGGCTTGTGCTCCCCCCTTCTCCCCTTTTGAGGGGCAAACCCCATTGACGTACCCCCCAGTTTCTTCCCGACTGAAGAGGCACTCACAAAAAATGTGTGAAAAGCCAGTTGGATCCCCAAATGTATTATTAAAAACATTTTATCACAAGTGCTTCCTTGTCCTGACAGTTACATCCTGGGAAATGTGGGGTCGAAGTCGGGCGAGGGGTGTGAAACCCCTCGGGATTCCTGGAATGACCCGCTTCCTTCTCCTTTTTTGGCATTGCAATTGGGCCCTCGACGAAAAAACATCCTCTTTGGGGTCTTGTCTTTTGAAATGCCCTTCTGACCCCAAAAGCATTGTGTCATCAAAGAGCTCTTAAGAAATGGATTATCACAATTTGGGCTGTACATTGGTTTAATTTGGGGGTGGGTTTTGTTAGGTGGACTATGATGACGTGTGATGCGACATTTTTGGCCCTGAGGGAGAGGAGGTAGGTGAAACCCCTGGATGCAGGTTGTTTAACCCCTGAAGAAGTTTGGAAAAGCTCTGCAATACTGGATTAAGGGAACCGAACAACCGATGAAGGTTGAGGGTCCGGAAGCGACTTGTGCTCGCTTGTGTGTTTTTGGAGCACTGGAAAGGGGCCTTGTCTCATCCCCTAGCCCCCCGTCCACCCCCCTTTCCTTTTGGGTTCCTACTTTGCTCCTGTTCGAAGATAATATTTAAACCATGACCGCCGGGGCCCGTTTTGACCTCTATGAAGACCCATTTTTTAAATCTGGCATGTGTCACTTTTTTGTAAGAATAACTTTTTGACACTTTAACCTATCCATATGATTCAGAGATTTTTTTCTTCTTGTGACACGTGCTTTAAGATAGTAAGACATTTTGGTCCAAAAAGTCCTTGTTTGTTTGTGAAAAATATCAAAGTATCATGAAAAATTTGAAAAATTTACCCTGTCTAATTCACAAAATTGTCTGCGTGTATGTAATAGAGTGCTTCTTCACTCAAAATAGTTTATAAAAGCATCTACCATATCTACTGTAGGTTAGCATAATTTCTTTAAATGACTTTGTATTTTTACGACATTAGGGGGCTTAAAGGGGATGTATCGCTTCCTTACTTCGGCTCATTCACACTGCTCTGAGCTTCTCAACTCAGTGAATGCAGGGGCGTTTTCTTCCCCTCACTGGTGGAATGGACAATCAAACAACCCATCACTGATGGCCCTGAGGGTAATCCCCCCCCCCCTCCCCTCTGGAGTACCAAATATCACTGTGTCTCTCCCTATCAGTCTTATTTTATAAAGCTGCTATAAATACACAGGCAGCATTCGATCTAATCTCGAGCACTATCACCTCTCACAGATGGAGATGTATTACAGCTTTCTATGAATGGCAAAACAGATCTGCGTGTTATGCAGCGAGAGTTAGGCACAGGGTCTAAACAGTCATGTTTCTCATTGTACAATTGTGAAGTCTGTTCTGCTAGGGGTGGAGACAGAAATTGCTACGGCCCCCTAAAACTCTGAGTCATTCTGTACTCGCCGTGAATCACGACCCCCAGGGGATGCTCTCCACACGTGTAAATGAGCTCTCAGCTAAGTGTCTTATGTCCCATCCTGCGACGGACGGGCCTCTCCCCCTCAGACCACTCAGGATATCAGTGTAAATAAAAACAACAGATAAGGGGACACTGTGAGAAACAAGGCAGCTTTGGAATGACATCCAATTGCAAACGTTGTGCTTTGTTTTCATGTCCTTATTCTGAAGGACCATTTAATTGAAAATCGATAAACACCCCTTTAAAATAATTATTTACGTAAGTTATTTTTTAATTTTTACAAGAAAATTTGCCAATATACATTTTTTTGTGGCGTCCCAAGTCCCAGTTTCTGACGTGAATTTGATTGGCCTGTATGTTAGGTACCCAACATTAAAGACTGCATCTAAGAAACTATCGCCCCTTTAAAGTGTTCAAAACTGCATTCACAGGGAAGTTTATTAACCCATTATGTGTTTCACAGGATTTAAAGTACACGTGGAGGCGAAATTTAAAAATTTCACTTTTTTGCAGAGTTTCAATTCTTATCCATTATTCAAAGAACACAAGTAGATGTGATTCAGGGAAATGCAACTTAAAAAATATTGATTGCCCCAGAATAGGAGGAGCATCTACCGGACTTTAGGGAATATCATTTTCATTACGATTTTATTTAGGCGCCCATTTCAGGTTGCCGTGACACCCCTCAAGGTGCTACCCTTATCGTTCTCCTACCCCACATCCTCCTCTCTCATACATCCATCACGACCATTTTCTCGGATACTTCCCCTCCCCCTTAAGGAATATATCCAATTGGTTGTAGAGGGCACTATCGGACTCCCAAATAGGCTCGTTTCACACAAAATTTCTCTTAGCGCTTAGGCTCGTGACTAACTCGAAACAACAAATCTTTTTTCCCTCAACAATACTCAACCATTTTGCTGACCCTCAAATGTATATTCCATTTTTACAAGGAATCCTGGAAATAAAACTATACCCCACCCACAAATTTTGCTTACTCAAGTTTTCCTCCAAGTTCACACAAGCCAATAACCCTTCAGTGGGTATAAAATACCTACTGATCTTTCGCCGCCATCATCTCGTCTGGGCTAGAGACTCCGCCGCCCCGCCGAAATTCTCAAATTCGAGTTCAGTCACTTCGCGAATTTTACGTACAAAAATAAATTTGGTACCGATTTACTTCGGCACGAAAATCGAGTTAAAAAAGCAGCTATTTCCAGGCATGCACAGAGCCTGTCAGGGTGCGTAGAACGTTGGCCAAGTTTAAATATGCCAGCGGGCAGCTTGGTTTGGTCTTTATACAATGTCGTGTTTTAGTATGACACGGGGGCTAGATGGACTGCGCCGCTCTTAGAATCGACTTCACTATAAAATTCCCTGGGCATTAACAGAGGGCAAAAACTGAACCAAAAAAATCAAGCGGGAATGTAAGCCTGATTAAAGCTCATGCCTAGGGGGAAAAGCCGGAAAAAAAAAACAAAGTGAGAGCTCAGGTGGCAACATTAGTGACAGAACGTGTGGATGGTGAACGGAAAGCCGCCACCCCCCCAGCCACACCTAGACAGCATGAGGGCAGGCCCCAAGTGGAACAATGACCCCCCCCCCCCCCACCATTCTGGAGCGGCAAAACGAGGAGTAGCCACAGAGTGGCACAATCACACGTGTGGAGGTAACGGCCGGCTAGCAGTATGAGATCAGACAGTGGCACCAAATGACATTCTGGAGGCCGGGCAAAACAGTTATTAGGCCACAGAGTGGCACAATCAACCACAGTGTGGAGGTCACGGCAGGGCAGCGAGATATGAGATTCAGACAGTGGCACAATGCATTCTGGAGGCGGCTAAACTGTATTACGGTCACAGAGTGGCACAATCACACAGTGTGGAGGTCACTGGCGGCAGCGTATGAGGTCAGGCGAGTGGACAATGACCCCCATCCTGGACGGCAAAACTGTATTAGGACCCCAGAAGTCGGCACCAATCACACCCCGTGTCGGAGAGTCACAGTCAGCAGCAGCATGAGAATCAGGCAGTGCATAATGACATTCTGCCCGAACCCCGCCCGGCTGGCAAAACAGGAGGAAGCCACAGAAAGGGCACATGAATGCTCCGACCACGGCTCGGTCCTCCCAGGCGGCACCCCCGTCCCCGCCCCACCCCCCCCCCCCCACCCCCCCCCCCCCCCCCACCCCCCCCCCCCCCCCCCCCCCCCCCCCCCCCCGCAGCACCTCATGAGGTTCAGTCAGTGGCACCAATGACACACGTGTGCTCAGGGCACGGCAGGAGTCACAGCAGCAGCATAAGTTCAGTAGAGTGGCACAATGGACATTCTGGAGTGGCAACAAAACAGGGAGGGTTGCCATAGTGTGGCACATTGACTGAGAGCGGAGGTCACGGCCCCGCGCAGCAGCATTGAGGTCAGGCTAGTGGCACAATGACAGTGTGGGAGGACATGGCAGCAGCCCACAGCAGCAGATGAGGTCAGAACAGTGGCACACATGACAACAGTGTGGATGTCCACGGCAACTGGCAACAGCGAGCAGCATCATGGAGGGTCAATTCGCCGTCGGCAAAAAATGCAGAGTGTTGAGGTCGGGTGGGCACCCCCAATACCAGTACCCATGCGTTCATACCGATCCCGGTGGTAGGCAGATGGAGGAAACTAGCAGCAGATGTGTGGCAATCAGGCTCGGAGTGCGCGGCGATAAGAATAATGGCTGAGGCCAGGTAGTCTTGAAACCCAGGACTGACGCCTAGGCATTTGTGTGTGTGGAAATCCTGGCCACGATCCATGCCCTCATTATCTTGTCAAAGGTCGGTCGTTCCACATTTCCCGTGGACAAGGGGGTTCTCTTGGGTAACGATGGCCCCCGCCCACTGAAAAACCGCTCGGGCCACAAAATGGCCGGGCAGGACAGCTTTCCACTGAAAAACTCGGAAAGTTGCGGCACAACATCAGTTTGGGCTGCCCAGTAGTCCGCGGTCTTCTAACTGAGGTGGCAGGTTGTCCAAGAGGCCACAACCCGGGGGGGTCCTTTGCTGCTGCTGGGCCCTGCCCTCCTCACTAGGCGGGTAAAGGGAAAGCTGCCCATCGTGACTCCAGACTTGGGTTTATACTGAGGGCGGGTTTATCCCCTCTACCCCCCACCTTCCCCAGAAAGCCCCCGGCAGTAGTACGGGCGCTGGGGAAACCCCCCCCGGGTCCCCTGCAGGGGGGCGATGCCGCACATAGGCAGCGGCCAAAATTTTACGGAGGATTTCCCCTATAGTTTTGGTTTGTTTCCCCTAATGTGGGAAAAAGGCTCCCCTTTTGGACGGTAGCGAGGGTCCAATAGGGTGGAGAGCCAGAAGTCATCCCTCGCCCCATGCTGATTTCGGTGTACTAGCCAGGAAATAAGCTGCTGCGGGCCCCCTGCACAAGTGACTCCGGGGGCTTCCTGCCCCCATTTCCCCTGTATACTGCCACGGTGCTTGGGGGTATCTGCCTCGTCTTCCCATCTCCATCCACCCCCCAGCTGCTTGCTCCTCCTCTTTGTCCCTGGGGTAGAAAAACCACTCATTTCCCAACAATGCTTCTGTCCAATGTCCTCCTCCCCTCCCCATTTCAGTCCCCCCGGACTATGTGGCCACGAGAGTGTCGCACGTCCCCAGTCCCCCCCCGACAGATTTTTCAGCATCTGTTCCAGGACATGAAGCAGTGGAAATGACGTTATTCATCCCTTTGCCCCTGGGAATGCAAATAACGTGCCCCCCCTTAATGGCCTCAACAAACGGCAGGTTGTCCCCACATGAGCTGCCATGGCTGACATCAAAGTTACACAGGGGGTACCTGGTCTGCCTGGGTCATAAAAAAAATTTTTAAATGGCCTTTCTCGTTCTACAGTCGGCCCACATGTGCAGGCGGGAAATTTTCCAGCAGGTGGAAACATCGCATATCAAGTGGTTGGGGGGGCCTTTTCCCGCTGCAATGAGGAGGGTGTTCCCTGGTTTGTACAAATGGAAAAAGTGCATGCACATTTTCGGGCCCATTTTCAGAATGTTCTGAAGATGGGGGAAGACTTCAGGAACCTTTTCACAACCAGATTGAACCGTGCCCCAGCAGGGGCTGGCCATCCCTCCCGGTGCGCGCGGACCCCCATGTTCCTCCCTTGTCCGTCCCCATGGTTCAATTTGCAGTTGGCGCGGAGAAAGGGGCCACAATGATTTCTTGCTGCATGACGCGGGGGGTTCCTCCCCTGTGTGACTTCGTTCCCCGAGGAAACCCAGGTGTAGAACTGCGTGACACCGCTGTCCCCTAACATGTGGTATGATGGAGCAATTTATTGTGGAGGCTGAGTGGTGGGGTGATGGGGGGAGGAGGGGATGGGAATTGGCGCAGGTGAGCAGTTTGACAACGTGGAGGAGAACGCTGCGTCTCCTGTCCAAAAGTTGTGGTGGCCTGGACAGGAAGCCATTCCCCAGGGGCCGAAAAGGGGACATGTATGGCCCTGCCTTTAGTAACAGCCCCAGACGTCGCGCTGCCGTGCACCTTGGAAAAACGATAAGCTAAAGGGGATGACCCACCTTCTGTTCAAATATTTTGAAGGCTGGTACGCCTTTTTGGAAAAGAAATTACAGCTTGGAACTCCCCACTCGGGCTCGGCAAAGCCATTGTTCTTGAATGGTGCTGAGTCCACCATTGGAAGGGAGGGACGAATACAACAATTTGGACAGGAGCAGGTCGCTGCTCCCCTTGGAGGGTTTGGACACTACGTTGTCTTTTTGAAAACCCCCCCCTGCTAAAACAACTGCTGGCGCCATGAGTAGCGAGGAGCAGGAGATTGGACCGGCAGATGATGTCAAAGAAAAAAAAAAACTCCCTTTGGAGGTGGGGGGCCCTTGAGGGGCGCAATGGCATGCGAGCCACTGGGCCTGCGTGCTGTTACTGCGGCAAAAGGATGGACCACCCCTTTGGCACGTTTTCCCAGGCCACGGATGGTGACGCTGCATGTGTTGATGAGGGGGTGGTGCCAACGTTGGCCCCCGGGCCACGCTTCATTTCTGCCCACGATTCTACTATACCCATATTCGGCTCCTCCGGTGCCCCCTTAGCAAAGAAATCCACCCCCGCCAGTATCGGATTTTTTACCGCCAACGTCCGCACTGAGTATACTCCCCGCAGCCTCGCTGAGCCCTGTCCCCGCTACTTTCTTGGACCTCCCAAAAGCAGTTTTTTAAACCCCCGTGGCCGCTTGGCTCCGCCCTCAATGCTGCTATTTGCGACTACGGCCACACGCCCCACTTGCTGGTGCGCCGCTCCTGACGCGCAAGCTGACGCCCTCTTCTCCTGACGATGTTGAAGCCCTTCCTCCCCCGGCCCCCAAGTGCGGTCGGTCATCATATCTTTTGTGTTTCATCGTAATGCTGTCCCATCCCCGGTCTTGTTGCGAGGTGACCTTCAAACTGACCTCCCATGCCACTTCCACATCTATCTTTGCCGCCTAGAAAGAAGCAGGGGATATTGGCCCCCATTTCTTCGCTCCCAAGTAGCTCTGACTGCCCTCCTAAATTTTGTTAAATTCGTATATGTGGCGCTGAGCCCCAGACCCATGTAATTTCTGGCTGAGGGAACCGGATGGGCAGAGGCGGGCGGGGACAGGTGGGGGCCCGTGACCCGCTCCGGGCCATGCCAACTAAGGGTTGTGTCTGAGGTTCCCCCCGACTCTTGGGGGGGTTGTAGAGTTTTGGGGGAGGAAGGGGATGACCTAGTCAACCAAAATAAGAACCCTTGGGTTGTGAACAACACAGGCCGCTGATGACAGCGGCAGTTGGGGCCTCAGAGTGCCCCCTTGCTGCGACGTCCCTTGCTGTTTGCGACCTGGGCCTTTTCCAGGAATTTTTTGGTGCCCCTGCCCTCGCGGGTGCAGAGCCGCCCCCTCTCTGTTGACATATGTTTGTTCTAAAATGTCGACCCTGTTTTATGATGAATCTGTATATGATAAAATACACCCTGTTTTTACTCCAAATGAACCAGTAAAAAGCTTGGGTAACCCTTGGATATAAAAATTTCGCTCCAAAATGGCCCCGGAAAAATTTTCTTGTATGTGCCGTTTTAAAAAAAACCCGTGTGTTTACTAAAGTAAAAGCCAAAAAAGGTTAATTAAACCCTTTGGCCTGAATTGGTCAGGAAAAATTTATAATTTTGGCTTGAAAAAGGGGGTTTATTTTTGTCAGCACACCAGCAAAAACAACGCTTAAATTTAAACCCCGGATGTAAATTGTGCCCAAAGAAAAATTTACCCCACAAAATAGTAGCTTTTTAGCGTGTTAAATTGCGTGTTTTCTTCCAAAACAAGATACAGTTGTAATTAACCTTTGTTTGTGAATTTGGCTACAGTAAAATTGTTTATATTTTGGCGTTTAAAAAGTGGTTTTTTTTGTAGCACACAAAAAAACGCTTAATTAAACCCTGGGGGGTGTAAATTGCGCCAAAGAATTGAGCCGCACAAAAAAAGTAGCTTTGTAGGTGTTACAATTGCAGTTTTCTACGCCACAAAAAAAGAGTCAGTTGTAATTAACCTTTTTTGTGAAAAAGGCTACAGGAAAAAAGTATATATTTTGGCGTTTTAAAAAAGGGCGGTTTATTTTTGTCAGACACCCGCAAAACAACGTTAAATTAATCCTGGTGTAAATTGCGCCCCAAAAGAATAGCCCCACAAAATGTAGCTTTGTAGCGTTTACAATTGGTGTTTTCTAGCACACAACAAGAGATACATTGTAATTAACCTTTGTTGTGAATTAGGCTACAGGAAAAATTTATATATTTTGGGTTGAAAAAAGATGGTTTTTTGGGGTCAGCACACCGCAAAACAACACTTAATTAACCTCTGGATGTAATTGCGAAAGAATTGAGCAGCCAAAATGAAGTGGTATTTGTATTGTAAAAACGTTGGTTTCTTTAATGAATACAAAAAGGAAAGGTTAGTCCCATTTGGATATTGAATGTATATGCGCTGCAGTGGACGCACACTGGGTTTCAGATCCAATACCCCAAAAAAATTTGAAAAAAAAAAACATTAAGAGAAACATTTGAGACAAGCTGAGAACTCCACAGGGAAAACGCTATATAAAAATCAATTCTTCGTAAGAGCTATCGCTGCGGCGGACCTTCCCTGATGGCCAAATGAGAGGAGTGTGAGCTTCCGGCGTCGGCCCGGACTTATATGTCGGTGCGTCACAGAAACCCCCGGGGGCTCTTATTTGGGTTCACTTGACTTCATGGGCTATGCCATTCTTTCCCAGGTGCTTTGCCCCATGTAGCCCATTGTGCTCAGCCCTTTTATAATGAAAAGACACTTCTTCCCCGAAGTACCAAAATTCGACTTGTTCCCGAAACCGAAGTTTTCCTGAAATTCAAACGAATTTCCCTTCGTTGAATCAATTTCCCCTTTTAGTCAGGGCGTATAGTGGGGGGGTTATTTGGCTTTTTGGATTTTCGGTTTTGGTGGGTGCCTTTCGATTTGCAAAACCCCCAAAAATACCGAAAAGGTTTAAAAACCCTTTTAAATTTTTCCCCCTTTTGGATTCAACACCCCTCAGGGGGCTATCTAGGGTGTAGTGTGCATTTTTTGGGGTTACAGTGCTCCATGTTTTTTTTTTTTGATTGGGAATGAAAATGTTGGAGAAAAATGCAGTTCCCCCTTGTCTTTTGGGTTTATTCTTAAGTGTTCTGTCAGGATAAAGATAGGATAAATTGACTGGGGGTCAGTAAAAATTTCAATGATATAAAAATTTTTATAGTTTTTTATGTTTTATTTCTTTTCACAATTGAAATAGGGTTTTAAAATAATTGCGTTTTTTTTGTCCTATTTTGACAGCCCTAAAATTTTTTTTTTTATACATGGAGCTGTTATGGCTTGTTTTTTGAAGATGAGTTGCGTTTTTTTTTAGTTTATTGGGGGGGGTTTTTAACGCTTTGATCACTTTTTATTATGGTTTTTTTGAGGCATTTTTCCAAAAAACAGCATTCTGGTGTGTTTTTTTTCTATTTTTTACAGCGGGACCAGCGGTATAAATGACTGCTAGTTTTACTCAGAAGTCAATACGATTACAGCAATATCCAATTTGTATATTTTTTTTTTTTATGTTTTACCAAAAAAAACACTTTTATTCAAAAAAGGGAAAAAATGTTTTTGAATCGCCTAGTCTGAGAGCCATAATTATTTTTTGTTTCGGGCTGTGTGATGCTTGTTTTTTGTGGGTGTGTTGACATTTTTTTTGGTTTTAATTTTTGGGGACAAGACTTTTTGATCAGTTTTAAATCCGCTTTTTGAAAGGCTAGGTGAAGAAAGTACTGCAATCCTAGTAGTGTTTTTTATTTTTATTTTTAACAGTGCTCACCATGCAGTATCCATGACAAGTGAGATTTACTCTCTGGGTTGATATGAATATGGCGATACCCAATTTATATAGTGTTTATGCATCACTATCTTCTGATTTTTTCTTTACTTTTTCAAATATTTTCACTTTTCCCCAGAGGAGATTTATAACAGCAATCTTCAGTTTGCTGCTACAATAGTAGACCAGTACACAGCATTGCTGCTGTGTACTGGTCGCCATGGTGACTGTCAATCACCATGCCCATAATGCATTGTGGGCATGGTGACGTCACCAGACAGCCCGTATGTCGGATGAGTGGACCAGTAATGACGCAGAGCGCTGTTGCTGTGCCGGATCGCAAGCAGGAGGAGCTCACTCCTCATGCCTGTAGCTTCATTATCACGACCATGATGTGTCGCGGTAATGAAGGGTTAATCTACCGCTGGTCCTATGTTGCGATGCGGGCCTGCAAGCCAGCACGATTGTCAGGACGTACTCATTCGTCCATTTGCAGGAACACAGTCTCTTCTTGAAGAACTGTACTGCAAAGACAGCAAATCACATGTTTTCTGTAGAAACAGCAAATAGGATTAGAAACAGAATTGTTTCTATCGAATATCTATGAAATGCGGTCTTATGGAAGAACTGTAACACCAAATCAGCAGTGTTCTTCCTTCTGTCCTTGTAATTTACTGCCAAGTAGGACTAGAAATATACTTTTTTCTATGGAATAGCTCTGAAATGTGGTCTTTTCCGACAACTGACAACCAGGAGCAGGGGGTTGCTAGGGTCCCAAAACATCCGGGGCCCGGGCCCTCTGTGTTATGTTGTGCTCAGTTGGGCTGGGTTCACACGGCATTTTTTATGCTACATTGTGAGCTGCAGTATGTATTTTTAAAGAGAAAAAAACTTCCTGTTCCTGTCACTAATTTTCTGCATATTCCACATAGATCCTGTCCACCTCCTCACTGTACAATGAAAATCAGTCCTGAAAAATATACTTTATCAAAAGCGCTCACCTCCATATGACAGTGTAATACCCCTAAATAACAGTCACCATAAAATACACCAATACATGGAGCAAATATACCAGACGAATGATTGTTACTAAAGAAAAAACTCCTGCAAAACCAAGACCCAAAACTATTACTACTTAAGGCTCAAATAATACCGCCAGACGCTGACGCGACCACCACATGTGACTATCAGTTGTACACAGGCTCTGAAGACATATATTACAGCCATACAGTGACCAGATAGTGGTAGAAACTAGTTGTATGTAGATGCTCTGCAGTGACTACACTGCAGTTACATTTAGTGATTTACAGGAGACGTCTTTTCAGATCAGAGTTGTTCACTTTCCCTTCTCTTCTCCATCCAGCCCAGACCATCATGATGACTTCTCCCGGCAACCACTCTTCTCTGCAGAATTTACCACACAAACATTTTAGAATCCTCACTTTTCCAGCACATATATACCTACCTACTGGGGGAATGATAGAAAAGCCAGGCGTCTGTTGTGGGGGATGGTGAGTCACCCATCATTTCTGTATAAGCCCCCATTAGGTAAGTTTATAGCCCCCCTCTCAGAAGGTAGGTATATAGGTCTCCCCAGTAGATAGGTATAAAGTTTATATGTCCACTAGTAGGTAGATGTATAAATAATATGGTCCCTCAGTCAGTAGATAGGAAATATGGTCCCCCAGTATAGATAGGCAATAGGGCCCCCAGTGTATATATATATATATATATATATATATATATACACACAGATAGATAGGTAGATAGATAGATAGATAGATAGATAGATAGATAATATGGCCCCAGTATGTATATATAGATAGATAGTAGGGCCCCCAGTATAGGTAGGTAAGATTGCCCCCAGTATATATTAATAAATAATATGGCCCCAGTATATATCTATTAATAGCTAATAGGCTCCCCAGTATAGGTAGTAAATATATGGCCCCAGTATAGGTAAAGTATAGCCCCAGTATAGGTAGTTAATATGGCCCCAGTATAGGTAGTTAATATATGTCCCCAGTATTCGTAGTTAATATATTTCGCCAGCATACTTAGTTTCTGTATGGACACAGCATATATAGTTAATGTATGGCCCCAGTATAGGTAGTTAATGTATGGCCCCAGTATAAGTAGTTAATATATGGCCCCAGTATATTTATTAATAGGCTCCCCAGTATAGGTAGTTAATATGGCCCAATATAGGTAGTTGATATGGCCCCAGTATAGGTAAATATGGCCCCGTATAAGTAGTTGATATGGCCCCAGTATAGGTAGTTAATATGGCCCCAGTATAGGCAGGTGATATGGCCCCAGTATAGGTAGGTAATATGGCCAGAGTACAAGTAGTTAATATATGGCCCGGGTATAGGTAGTTAATATGACCCCAGTATAGGTAGTTAATATGGCATGCATAAAATAAAAAATACCAGGGGGCGTGGCCAGGCCAGGGATGTGAGCAGTTTCTTCTCCTGTGAGCTCTGTTGTGATGCTCCTTAAACTCAGCTCAACTAAGCCTTTGAACCTGCAGGCAAGCACATCACTGGCACTCCTGTTTCCAGCTCACTGGGTCGTTTTAAGCCCTCTCTGACCCCTGTGTGTACTTTAGAACTGGACTTAGCCCTGTGGAAAGAGGAGCCCCTCAGTCCAGCTAACAGCAGCCATTGCTGACATTCACATGCTGCCCTGAGTTGCTGCACACATCCTCCTCATCCAGGTTCCTTCTGAGGAATACTCACCCATGCTGACAGCACAGTGATCAGACAGGAAACTTCCCATCTGCCAGATCATCTCTCATCCTTGGAGAAGGAATTACAGAGCCCAGTCCCAGGACCACAAGGGACTTTAGCACAGCAGGGGATTTTCTGCCAGCAAGGAGCAAGTGGAAGATAAGGTCAGTGGAAATCTCACAGAGCTACAAACTCTTTACCTGCTTATACCCATCCACTGGGAAATACCTGCTCCACTATTATTTGTCACACCTATGAAGCTACATATTGCTCCCAGGCTTTATAATAACCTGTGGCTCCTTTAGCCTTCTATCTCCCTGAAGACAGCAGGAGACACCATTTTACAAGCCCCTCCTCATAGAAAGAAGGCTCCACACTGCATTAACTTGCCTGTTCACACTATCCTAACAGAATTATTCACAGCTCATGGCAGAACTCTTGTGTTAAGCTTTATCACTGATCCAATCCAGGGACACAACAGACTTCTATTTTTGTACCTGGGCATTTATACTCTTTCCAGAGGTTCTGGTTCTATAATCTGCAAATCCAGCGGGGGTGAAGTTATATAAAAAAATACAAAAAACATATCTATAGGCACCTCCCCCACGTGGTACTTCTACAGTTTTTCCTAAGGTCCTCTGCAACACAATTTCTGCTCTCTCTCCAATCATGGGAGGTACTTCTAAGAAGAACCAAAAGAATAAGCCAACCAAACTTCCGGAATTCTTCTCCTCCTCGCAATCCAGATCCTCAACTAGAAGGGGCCTACAATTTCCCCCATCTTCCCCGACTCCTTCTTCCAAAGCAGGCTCAGTAGATTTTGAACAGCATGATCTGCCTGATTCCCAGCCTCTGACTGTATCCTTGCTCCAGCAACTGTTCTCATCTTTCCGTTCAACTTTGCAATCTGATATTAAACAGATGATGGGGGGAGCTCAAACAAGACTTTCAATCACTAGCGTTCCGCACTGAACATATTGAGAACAAGATGTCAGACTTTGCAAATTCCCACAATTCCCTAATTGATGCTAATAATGCATTAGAAGAGGAAGTTCAACATCTGGCCTCAAAAGTTCTTGACCTAGAGGACCGATCCAGGCGTAATAACGTTAGAATCCGTGGCATCCCTGAATCTATCTTGCCTGACCAGTTAAACGCGTACCTAACGCTCTCGTCTTGCCAACTTCAACTCTAGACCTAATGATCGATAGGATCCACAGGATCCCTAAACCCAAAAACCTACCTCAACAAGTTCCGAGAGACACTATAGCCCGAATACATTTCTACAACATTAAGGAGGAATTTCTAAGGGCTTTAAGAAAGACGGACTCGCTCCCAGACCGTTTCCAAGCAATTTCCATCTTCCCGGATTTATCCTCTGCAACCATGCTTAAAAGGAAAGAGTTCCAGCCATACACAAGAATCCTACGAGATAAAGATATTCAATATCGATGGGGATTCCCAGTTAAATTAATAATTGTCAGGGATGGCACCCAATTTATATGCCACACTCCAGAAGAGGCCAGCCTTACCCTGAAAAATTGGAACCTTCTATCATCAGCAGATGCTATTCCAGTGAGAAATAAACAAATGAAACCCAGAATAATCACACATCTGTGGTCAGATAAGACCAGCAGATCAAGATGCAGGACTGAGGATTGAAATTTCATTAGTATCCTTTAAGCTTGCTTTGCGGTTCCTTCTGTGCAATGGAGCGTCACTCCAGAGCTCATTCTCAATGATTTTTCTTGAGATAGGCAATTGACGTGCCCCACTGTTTATTTCCATTTGACGGAAATACTTTTCTACTGCATTCTCTATTTTCAACAGTTTCAACAGTTCAAATGCTGGCTCTATTTTTAGAGCTAATTCTTTTTTATACTGTTTATTATTGCCATGTCTTAACTTTCCTTGACCTGCTTACATACTTTTATAGAAATGTCAATGTTAACAATACATATGTGATCTATCTTTCTTTTACTTCTCCATTATGGGTATTAAGTTTATGTCACTAAATGTAAATGGTCTCAATTCTCCGTTCAAGAGATCACTTTTATGGAAAGATGTACTCACATCCCGTGCAGATGTAGTATGCTTGCAGGAAACACACCTACATAATAAAGATACCTTTAGACTTAAACATAAAAGATTTCCTCATGCGTTCCACTCTGCGCTGGATCTGAAGAAAGCTGGAGTCTCAATTTTTATCAGAGATTCTGTTGCTTTTTCCCATATACAATCTGTTTTCGACCCCAAAGGGCGATATATAATTCTACAATGCACATTGAATTCTATGTTATATACACTAGTAACTGTATATGCTCCGAACAAGCATCAGGCATCCTTTGTTTCCAGAGTTTTTACCAAAACCAAAAAAGCTACTAAAGAGTAATCTGGTGATTTTTGGAGATTTTAATGTGGTAATAGACAGAACACAAGATAGATCCAAAGGTTGCTCTAAACACGCCCCAGAACTTAAAAATGTAATATTGGAGGAAAATTTACATGATCCTTGGCGGTATTCCCACCCAGAAGAAATAGATTTCACACACTACTCTGCAGCAAGGAACACTCACTCGAGAATTGATTTTTTCCTTCTAAATAGACAAGCACTGTTACTTGTCGTTAACTCACAAATAGGACATATCACATGGTCAGATCATGCCCCAACCTATCTTACCCTACAAGATCGTTTTTCCCCTCCTTTTCATACCCCATGGCGCCTGAACAACTTTTTACTTAAATCCATGAAAATAACCTCAGAAATTAATAATTCCCTTAAAGAATACTTTGACATAAATACTCCTTCGACACCTTCAGAAGAAACCTTGTGGTGCGCACATAAAGCGTATATAAGAGGAATATTTATGAACATATCAACTAGAGAAAAGCGTAACAGAGAAAAGACGCTCACTGAACTTTTAGACAAAATTAAACACTTAGACTCCCAATTTAAATTAAATCCTTCACAAAACATGAGGGAAGAACTTGCCTCTCTCCGAAGGCAATTGAGCACATTGCATCTACAACAATATGAGAATCATCTAAATAGATTGCGTTGGAATTTCTATTTACAAGGTGATAGACCCAGCAAACTCCTAGCCAAAAGGATCAAAACAATCCAAGCCAGATCCAGAATACCGTACATTACATCCCCCAATAACACAAAAATATACGATCCACAACAAATTTCTAACGCATTTGCAACATACTATAGATCACTATACAATCTTAGTTCAGACAAGAACATTCCAGCAGTGCAAAAGGAAGATATTGACAAATTCTTAAATGAAATATCACTCCCCTCCTTGACCAAAGATCAACTTGATTCCCTTAATCTACCTATATCACCCCCAGAAATTGAGAGGACTATCAAACAATTAAAATGCAACAAATCTCCTGGCCCAGATGGCCTATCTAATGAGTATTTTAAACTCTTCTCGCCCATCTTATCCCCACATCTGTCCCGTCTCTTTAATACCATCACAACCAAAGGCACACTACCGGCAGAGATGCTTTGTGCAACCATCTCTACTATCCCTAAGCCTGGGAAATCAACGGACCTAGTTACAAACTACAGACCAATTTCACTACTCAACTCTGATATCAAAATATACTCTAAAATCCTAGCAAACAGACTCAATGATATCCTTCCATCCCTGATCAGCAAGGACCAGGTGGGGTTCATCAAAGGCAGACAGACGAGAGATGGTATACGGCGAGTTTTGGATGTCTTGCAAATTGCAAATTCACAAAAGCTACCCCTTGCTCTTCTGTCACTAGACGGAGAGAAAGCATTTGACAGGATAAATTGGGGTTATATGAAAGAGGTTTTATTAAAATTTGGCTTTTGTGGACCAATATTTAATTCCATAATGTCATTATATTCTCTTCCCTCTGCCAGGGTCTACTCGTCCGGATTTCTCTCAGAAAAGTTCCCCATTTCCAATGGAACAAGACAAGGGTGCCCACTGTCACCCTTGATCTATGATTTGTGCGCTGAGCCTTTAGCAGAACACATTCGGAAATCCTCTCTAATTAAAGGGGTTACCATAAATAAAAATACCCATACGGTGAGCCTATATGCAGATGATATTTTAATCATGTGCCAACAGCCTGATAAATCCATTCCTGCATTACTTGCCCTATTGGAACGTTATGCTCATATTTCATACTACAAATTAAACATAACAAAATCTATACTTCTCCCTATAAATTGTCATTCTTCCTTAAAATCTCAACTACTCAACATTAATTTTATTTGGGCAACCTCTTTTGTCCCCTATCTAGGAATCAAAATATACCCAAACATTAACACCACCATAGAAAAAAATCTGGAGGATATTAGTGCTTCATTATCAGAAGAAATTAATAGACTTAACCAATTTCCCCTTTCCTGGCTAGTTCACATTAATTTAACTAAGTAGCTACTTCTCCCCAGATACTTATATATCTCAAGATCCTTACCATTTTTATTTCCCATTCCTATTCTCACTAAACTTCAAAATCAAATGTTGAAATTTATTTGGGGCCCAAAACGACCTAGATTTAAGAAACAATACCTGTATCAAAAGAGTATTCATGGTGGCCTCTCCGTCCCAAACCTCCTGCAATACAATATTGCTTCCATACTAGAACCCATATCTCTTTTATGGAATTCTCCTGAACTCCAGCATTGGTCTCAGATAGAGAATTTCACAATTCCTAGGGGATCCTTTAAGGCTCATTTGATTGCCATGCTATGTGGCAGAAGTCCCACAGAATTTAAATTGTTGACTCTTTCTCATGCAGCATCAATTTGGCAAAAATTCATTGCTCAGAATCATAACCCTAAAGTATGTATAGACAAACTTAACTGCCCTCTTTCAATGATTCAAAATTCAATTCCAGAATTCTGTATGCAACACTGGATAGACATGGGATTGGAGGCAGTAGGGGACCTCTATCACCAAGGACACTTCAAGTCCTTTGACGATCTAATGCAACAATATACTATCCCCCGAAACCAATTTTTTATCTATTTACAAATCAGACATATTATACAATCATGGCAATGGCCAGATACCCCTAAAACACTTTCCCCTTTCCATAATTTCCTCTGGAATAAACAAAGACATACTAAAGGTTTATCAGCAGCATACCAAACCTTGTACAAAACAGATCTCTCTACAAAACCAGATTACGCCCTAAAGTGGGAAACCGAGTTGGCCCAGTCCCATACAACAGAAAACTGGCTTAAAGCAGCTAACATTGTTTCCAAATTTTCAAAATGTGCCAATCATATTGAATTGTCAAGAAAGATTCATCTTCGCTGGTATCTAACCCCAGCCCGCATAGCACATATCTCTCCTGGATACTCATATCTGTGTTGGAGACAGTGCGGTGCTAAAGGTTCCTTATTACACATGTGGTGGAAATGTCCACTAATCCAACCACTATGGAAAGAACTAGAAAACTTGCTACTTAACATCTTCAAATGGAAAATTAACCTCACACCAGACCTAGCTATTCTAGATCTCACTTTTCATGACATACCACATCCATTCCATGCAGTTCTATCTCATGCTTTAATAGCTACAAGAATTACGATAGCTTCACATTGGAAAACAACTCTCACGCCATCTATTGCAGAAGTTATCAACAGAATAAATTTGCAATACAGCTATGAGACTAGTTTAGTAAACCCCCCACACGCCATAGCTAGAATTAAGAATAATTGGCTTCTTTGGACCACATCTATTTACTATAAGTAACAGAATAATCACAACACTTTCATATTGAATGAAGAATATCAAATACGAGTTAATCCAGTATAGTTATGTAATTGAAGATTTTCTGATATATGATAAATTTACATGTTTAATGTGTATTGTTGTTATTAACTGAATCTGACATTACTAAAAAGGACATTGCTATTTCTGCTTTTGATGTTTTACGACATGGCATTTTGTTGCTGTTCTTTTTCTTTTCTTTTGCTTCAGAAAAAGTTATATTATGTTATGGACCATTCTTGATATGTAATAAAAAAATTTTGCTGAAAAAAAATAAATAAATAAAAAATACCATTACTCACCTTTCTCTCGCTCCCTGTAGCTCACACTTCAACGCGGCACAGACGGAGTGGCACAGGCAGTATGATACTGTACTCATGGCTGCCTGTGCCAGGACAGTCCGGTGAGTCGCAGGCATACGTGCGACTCCCCGGGTAACTCCGAGGAAGCCATCAGCTGTATGTGTGTCCAGCAGATGCACATACAGCTGCGGAGACTGTCGGCACTCCAAGCCCACGGCGAGGTTCAGGGCACAGGCAGGTTTATCCAGGACATGAGCCCCGGATAAAACTGCCTACCGACGCCCCTGACCAGGGGTACAATTTTTTTCTACGGAATAGCTCAGAAATGTGGTCTTTTCCGACAACTGACAACCAGGAGTAGTAATAAATTTTTTTTCTACAGAATAGCTCAGAATTGTGGTCTTTTCCGACAACTTACAACCAGGAGGAGAAATATAATTTTTTTCAATGGAATAGCTCAGAAAACGGGTCTTTTCAAACAACTGACAACCATTAGTTGAAATATATTTTGTTCTGTGGAATAGCTCAATAATGTGGTCGTTTCCGACAACTAACAACCAGGACTAGAAATAGAATTTTACTTCTACGGAATAGCACAGAAATGTGGTATTTTCCGACAACTGAAAACCAGGAGTAGATATGTAATTTTTCTACAGAATAGCTCAGAAATGAGGTCATTTCCAACATCTGACAACCAGGAGTAGAAATAGAATTTTTTTATACGGAATATCTCTGAAATGTGGTCTTTTCCGACAACTGACAACCAGGAGTACAAATAAAAAAAATTTCAACGGAATATCTCCGAAATGTGGTATTTTCCGACAACTGACAACCAGGAGTAGAAATTGAATTTTTTTTCTACGGAATAGCTCAGAATTGTGGTGTTTTCTGACAACTTACAACCAGGAGCAGAAATATAATTTTTTTCAGTGGAATAGCTCAGAAAAGGGGTATTTTCCTACAACTGACAACCATTAGTTGAAATATAATTTGTTTCTGCGGAATAGCTCAATAATGTGGTCTTTTCCTACAACTGAAAACCAGGAGTAGATATGTAATTTTTCTACAGACTAGCTCAGAAATGAGGTCATTTCTGACAACTGACAACCAGGAGTAGAAATAGAATTTTTTTATACGGAATATCTCTTAAATGTGGTCTTTTCTGACAACTGACAACCAGGAGTAATAAAACTTTTTTCTACGGAATAGCTCAGAAATTTGATCTTCTCCGACAACTGACAACCAACAGGAGAAATAGAACTTTTTTTATTATGAAATATCTAAGAAATGTGGTCTTTTCCGACAACTGACAACCAGGAGTAGAAATAGAATTTTTTTCTATGGAATATCTATGAAATTAGGTGTTGTGGAACAACTCTGTCAACCAATCAACAGTGTTCTTCCTTCAGTCCTTTTAATTTACAACTGCCAAGTAGGACTATCAATTGACTTTTTTCTACGGAACAGCTAAGCAATACGGTCTTATGTGACAAGCAATAAAGATTAGAAATAGGATTTTTTCTATGGAAAATCTGGGAAATTAGGTCTTATGGAAGAACGGGATATTTTACACCGGCTGTCCCCCACTTCCCCCAAAAATTGCAGCATGCAAATTTAGGGAACGGAATTACATTTTCAGCAAATGAACAGTGTATCACAGCTATTTCTGTTTAGGGCTGATTTCCTAAGTGTCCTGTATACTGATTGTCCATATTACACTGCAGCACAGACGTTGTAGCCCTGTTGAGCTACAGGGAGCGAGAGAAAGGTGAGTAATGGTATTTTTTATTTTATGCATGCCATATTAACTACCTATACTGGGTCCATTTTAACTACCTATACTGGGGCCATATATTAACTACTTGTACTCCGGCCATATTACCTATATTACCGACCTATACTGGGGCCATATCACCTGCCTATACTGGGGCCATATTAACTACCTATACTGAGGCCATATCAATTACCTATACTGGAATGAAATTTTCTGCAATAAATCTCTATAGTACAGTGATTTATTTTTGAGATTTCCATTGCAGTGTTTGCTGCACAAACTGCCCCCAGAACGAAGCGCCCCCGCTACCTCAGAAACTGCTGCAAGGAAGTTTTGGGTAATGCAAAGATACAGTAAGCAGCTATATCCAAGTGATTTATTTTGAGAGATCTCCGTAACAGTGTCTGCTGCACAAGCTGTTCCCAGAAGCAAGCCACCCCCGATTCAGAAACTGCAGCCAGGAAGTTTTGGGCAATGCAAACATACAGTATGCAGCTTTATCCAAATCTCCGACTAATACTGTCTAGAATTCCCTAATCTTGCTGTACCCCTAACCTAACTAATCTATATAGCAGCCTTTCTGTGGTGAAAATGCTGGGAAATGATGTCTGCCTGCTTTTAAAAAACAGAGCAGAGGTAGAGCAATGCATTCTGTTCACAGTCTGGAAGCTAATGGCGTTCAGCAGGAAGTGCCATGACATATTTAAAAGAGGGTCATGTGATTTTAACAGCCAATGAGATCCCTACACCCCCCACTGGTAACGTTCTTGACCCCCCTCTGTGCTCAGCACTGATTGGCTGGCCCCCAAAAGTACAGGAATCTGCGAAAATGGTGCAATCTGACTTCACGATTTTATCAGATTTTATGGAAATAAATCAGATCGAATCAAGATCACGGAAAACCTCAAAATCGGCTTGATTTCAACTTCTCGATTAAATCGCTCATCACTAATTATAACACCTAATTATTGGATCACATGTAAGATTCCTGACAATAAGCCACAGTTAGCAGGGTGTAACCCCTTAAGCCGAACGCCTGAAAAGTAGTTAATGACCAGAAATGTTTTTTAGTTTTGGCCTCCTTGCGTTTAAACAGTTGTAACTTTTTTATTTTTTCAGTGACGCAGCTGTATGAGGCCTTGTTTTATTCGAGACAAGTTGTACTTTATGGGGGAATAGTTTAAGTACACTTATAAATAATTGAAGTATTTATTATATATTTTTTTAAATTTTTTTTTTTTTAATTTTTTTTTTACACCATTCACATTTCACACTTAATAACTTGTTAGATTAATTATACAGATTATTACGGTCGTGTGGATACCAAATATGTGTAGGTTTTTTTGTGTGTGTAATTTATGTACAATTATATTTTATAAAATTTTTATTTTATTTATTTTTTTATTCCTATTTTTACACTTTTTATGGGTTTTTTTGTACTTTTTTTTTAACTCCCATGAAGGGAGAACTGTTTAACATTTTTTTTTTTTTTTTTTTTTTTACACTTAGTAATTTATTAACATAATAATATATGCTAATAAATGCTAATCAGTTAAATTTTGACACAGGCAGTTATTAGGACAGCACAGAGTGCGTCCTAATCACTGGCTTCATACACAGACATTTCTGAGGCCACGCTAGGTCCCCAGAGCTGACTGTGCAGCCGTTCCCCGGGCTCTGTCGGGTGACCGGGCGTTCCGATCACCCGACAGAGCAGGGAAACCCTTTGATTGCGCTGCGGTAACACACCACCGCAATCAAAGGGTTAAAGCATCGGGTTGCGGAGGTTTCCGCCGCTACCTGATGCGCGCAGGAGATGCTCTGGGAGCGGGGCTGTGTAGCACAGCCCCGATCCCAGCGCAATTGCGGCGCCGGGCGCCGCAAACCCCGATGTCTGCAGCGACGTCAAAAGACATCGCTGCAGACGAACGATCTGAAATGCCCGACGTCAAAAGACAGTGGGCGGTCGTTAAGGGGTTAACCATGATAACCATATATATATAATAGCTGAGGATCCCCAAGTCCAGGTGTGAAAACCTTGTTGTATCATTCATAAGAAGACTCATGGCTGTAGTAGCCCAAAAGGGTGCTTCTACTCAATACTGAACAAAGAGTCTGAATACTTAAGACCATGTGATATTTCAGTTTTTCTTGTTTAGTACATTTTCAAAAATATCTACATTTCTGTTTTTTGTTCATTCAAGATTGGGTGCAGAGTGTACGTTAATCAGGAAAAAAATAACTTTTTGGATCTTAACAAATGGCTACAATGAAAGAAAGAGTGAAAAATTTAAAGGGGTCTGAATACTTTCCATACCCACTGTATATAATGGCAACAGGCTGATCACACTATTTGACACATGCTGGCCCTTGAAGCTGTAATAAAGTCTAGAACAAGAGGATACTGGTTGGTTACAAGAGCTTATTGCCTGTCGCATGTGGAACTTACATGTAATGCATCAAAATGATAATCAGTAACATTATCAAACAAATCAGCTAATTTTTCTATTGAAAAGAGAGCCCACTTTTTAGTTCTCAAAGTACATGAACTATTGCTTTTATTAGTTCTACATGTCACTTTCATGTTGTTTAGAGATGTTTTCATATGGAAATTTATCCTTTTTGAATACCCAGGTAGCAGATTCTAGTCTTGATAGAGTGCATGTACCATATATTTCCCATTAGGTATCAGATACTGAATTCCATTTGTCAAAATGTCAACCTTGTGCATTAAGGGCAACATGTATGATCTAGGTGCATCAAGGCCAATTCTAAATAGCTTTAAAGCAGTGTAGAATGCGACAGAATGTATGAACCTGTTCTATTGTGGGTCATAAATTTGGTGCATTCTAGTTCCCCTACAACTCAGACTCAGGTAGACAACTTTTCTGGCTGTTCCAACAGTAATGCGCCTGGATTTGGAGTGCGTTTGCTCATACATCTAGAGAACATGGCTGCAACAGTTTTTGGGCTGAAAGGGCACCAGAATTCTGGCGCAGCCCCATACATACATATCGCCCTAAGTGTGTAGTATCACTAAAGAAACACCATAAGTTGTCTATATTACGAGCTATACGGCTGTACTAACTATGTGGACTACATCCTCAAATATATGTTTTTCCTCAAGCTTTGCATCAAGTGTTACTATGGTTTTGTCTACTGTACATGAGTTTGCACAAGATTATTTGTCCGATTTTCCTGATTGTTTTGGGGGCAGGGCGGAGGGGGGGGGTGGCGGCAGTCCGTTAGCCCCATAGACATGCATTATTTTTGGTGCGTATACGCCATGAATAATTGAAATGTCACTTCTCTCCCCGCTCGCCATATTGTGCGAGCAGGGAGAGGAGACGTAATCTATAGTTCTCTATGAGAACTGTGGATTACCGTAATGACTGGGACGTATTTCAGCCCATAATTCCCGCAGTATGGTGCAAATTATGGGTTGAATTATGTCCCAGAATAAGCCTTGTCAACATAGCCTAAGAAGCAAGACCCAAAATCACATTGTCTCTGTCCTTGGGCATTTACACATTGAGCAGAAAAAAGTTTAAGTCGCCTTCAGGTATTTTTCCAATCTTTATTGTTTTATTGGTCTACTAGCCCACAATTCATTTACTTCATTAAATTCATACCAATTCCAAACCTTTTTTGTCAGATTTACTTGCCACCATGGGTCTTGCCTACAGCCTACAGGAAGTGGTATTAAAGTGTTACTTTAATTAACTCTTAACTTTAGTAGACTCATATCCCAACAATGTGATGCAAACAATTCTTCTAGTGGTATAGGAACAGCAAGGTGACTGTAACGCAGGAGTGGATTCGCTGGGCCAACTCAATCGATGATAGCTAAGCCACGCCAGGGAACGGAGTCTAAGTAGCTCCCGGTTTTCACCAGAGCCTGCCGCAAAGCGGGATGGACTTGCTGCGGCGTGAGGCTACCAGGTCGTAACCCCTGATGTGACTTGCTTGCGATGGCGGCCGGGGTACAGCGTGGTACAAAGACGTAATCCAGAGACATAGTCGGGGACAGGCAGAAGGTCAGGGCAGGGGGCAGAAGTTCGTGGTCAGAGACACGTTTAAATCCTTTACCGCTATAGAAATTTTGCATGTCATGCCCTGGTGCCTTATCCGGGTTTCCTCTTGCTCCGTAGTATTTCAAGCTTCAATAAACAATAGAAGAAAACAATTTTGCAGCTAAATAGCTTAGTCCATATTTTATTGCAATATCCAACACAGACGTAACACACGTATATTGTATAAGCATGTAAGGTTTTCGGCATGCATGCATAAGAAAGGTATCTTTTACCTGTGATACAACGCTGCACAAGCAGTAGTGAGGAGCTGCTCAGACACCGGCCGTACACTCAAGATGCAACGTTTCGAGAGTCCTTGCCCTCTTTGTCAAGCACGTGTGCAACATTTCCTGTTTCTCCTTTAAACCTATCTTAACCCTTTCCTAACCTAGCCTACACTTCATAAAAACACTCTAAAATTAATGTCTTCATTTAGACCCTTTGGGCTCTTAGACTCAAGTTTAACAATCCAAAATAATTCCCTTCTAAGCAAGTTACGTTTGATATCCTCAAAATTCGTTCCTTTAATTTTTTCCACAACACACCATTTCAGCTCTGCTACATTGTGTCTTGCTTCACAGAAGTGCCTTGCTACTGAATTTTCGCCATATGTTTTCTCTATTCCCCCCTCTATTTTAGGCTGCTCTCCTCTAGTTTTATACATCCTAATCGCTGAGCGATGTTCATTTAACCGCGTCCTCACACTTCTTGTTGTCTGACCAACGTATATGCGTCCACACGGACATTTCAGTGCATATACGACGTTTTTGGACTCACATGTGAAGAAATCCTTGAAGTAAATGGGATAGCCCTTCATAGGATGATTTATACTAGGGCCTTTCATTATCGATCCACAGTTTTGACAATTAAGGCAAGGGAATGTTCCCTTCCTTTTAGTAGTCAAGCTACTTTGTTTCCCTAATTCTTTTACTAACAGATCAGAAGACACTAAGTCTTGTCCTATGGTTTTTCCTTTTCTAAAAACGAACCTGGGTGTTTCATTAAATAGTACACCCACTTTTTCATCCTCCTGCAATATCTTCCAGTATTTTCTTATAGTTTTTCTAATCAATCTTGCATGGCAATCAAACTTAGTTACAAATAGCAACCTATTGTCATTCTGTTTCTTTTTTCTGGATGTTAATAGGACCTCTCTTGACATTTGGAACACTTCCTGTCCAACTTTTTCTAACTCATTTTTATTATATCCTCTATGTTCAAATTTTATTATGAGGTCCTGCATTGCCTTAATATACAAGTCGTCTGTAGAGCAGATCCGTCGGGCACGAATAAACTGCCCTTTTGGTATCCCTCTAAACGTTTGTGGTGCATGGAAACTAGACCGATGTAATACATTGTTGCGATCTACTTCTTTTTTGTACAACATAGTTTCAAACCCATTACTTGTCTTATGAATTTCCACATCTAAATACCTGATTTTCATTTGGTCGATTTCCATGGTGAACTGTATAAGTGGTACCTGGGAATTCAAATACTGTACAAAATCGTTTAATTTTTCCTGTGTACCCTTCCACAACACTATAACATCATCCACATATCTTTTCCATGTAACAATGTGATCCGTGTATATGGACTTAAACACATATTCATTTTCATAGTATATCATGTATAAATTAGCCAAACTGGGCGCGGCCGGAGACCCCATCGAGGTTCCTTGTCGCTGTAGATAATATTGAGACCCAAATCTGAAAAAATTCTGAGTAAGGACAATGTCCAATAAACTCATTATAAATGATATCGTAGCATTATTCAATGTATGATCCAGACTCAATTCCTCTCTTACTACATCCATACCCTCCCTAAACGGAATGTTAGTATAAAGAGAATCGTGCCCAATATATGGAAGAAGCCGCATCACAGTTATCTGATACGAATGTGTGTGAAGCCCTTGAACAGGATCCTACTAGTAGAGTACAGAGGCTTATATCTGAAACAATTGAGGAGGCAGTAAGATCAGGAATTATCACCGAGACAACAGGTAAATCATTAATTAAAGAAAATCCAAGAACACCTATCATATATTTTGTACCCAAAGTGCACAAATCAGTTAAATCTCCACCAGGTAGACCTATAGTCTCGGGAGTTAGTTCTCTATTGGAACCTTTAGCTATTTATGTAGACAGTTATCTGCAAAAACTAGTGTCCCGGAATAAGGATTGTTTAAAGGACACTGGACAGCTTTTACGTCATTTACAGCAAGTAGATAGTAATCAGGTAGATATTATGTGCACTTTGGATATAAAATCTCTTTATACTAACATTCCGTTTAGGGAGGGTATGGATGTAGTAAGAGAGGCATTGAGTCTGGATCATACATTGAATAATGCTACGATATCATTTATAATGAGTTTATTGGACATTGTCCTTACTCAGAATTTTTTCAGATTTGGGTCTCAATATTATCTACAGCGACAAGGAACCTCGATGGGGTCTCCGGCCGCGCCCAGTTTGGCTAATTTATACATGATATACTATGAAAATGAATATGTGTTTAAGTCCATATACACGGATCACATTGTTACATGGAAAAGATATGTGGATGATGTTATAGTGTTTTGGAAGGGTACACAGGAAAAATTAAACGATTTTGTACAGTATTTGAATTCCCAGGTACCACTTATACAGTTCACCATGGAAATCGACCAAATGAAAATCAGGTATTTAGATGTGGAAATTCATAAGACAAGTAATGGGTTTGAAACTATGTTGTACAAAAAAGAAGTAGATCGCAACAATGTATTACATCGGTCGAGTTTCCATGCACCACAAACGTTTAGAGGGATACCAAAAGGGCAGTTTATTCGTGCCCGACGGATCTGCTCTACAGACGACTTGTATATTAAGGCAATGCAGGACCTCATAATAAAATTAGAACATAGAGGATATAATAAAAATGAGTTAGAAAAAGTTGGACAGGAAGTGTTCCAAATGTCAAGAGAGGTCCTATTAACATCCAGAAAAAAGAAACAGACTGACAATAGGTTGCTAGTTGTAACTAAGGTGGATTGCCATGCAAGATTGATTAGAAAAACTATAAGTAAATACTGGAAGATATTGCAGGTAGGAAATGGAGAAAGTGGGTGTTTACTATTTTAATTGAAACACCCTAGGTTCTTTTTTAGAAAAGGAAAAAAAACCATAGGAAAAAGACTTAGTGCTTCTGATCTGTTAGTAAAAAGAATTAGGGAAACAAGTAGCTTGACTACTAAAAGGAAGGGAACGTTCCCTTGCCTTAATTGTCAAAACTGTGGATCGATAATGAAAGGCCCTAGTATAAATCATCCTATGAAGGGCTATCCCATTTACTTTAAGGACTTCTTCACATGTGAGTCCAAAAACGTCGTATATGCACTGAAATGTCCGTGTGGACGCATATACGTTGGTCAGACAACAAGAAGTGTGAGGACGCGGTTAAATGAACATCGCTGAGCGATTAGGATGTATAAAACTAGAGGAGAGCAGCCTAAAATAGAGGGGGGAATAGAGAAAACATATGGCGAAAATTCAGTAGCAAGGCACTTCTGTGAAGCAAGACACAATGTAGCAGAGCTGAAATGGTGTGTTGTGGAAACAATTAAAGGAACGAATTTTGAGGATATCAAACGTAACTTGCTTAGAAGGGAATTATTTTGGATTGTTAAACTTGAGTCTAAGAGCCCAAAGGGTCTAAATGAAGACATTAATTTTAGAGTGTTTTTATGAAGTGTAGGCTAGGTTAGGACAGGGTTAAGCTAGGTTTAAAGGAGAAACAGGAAATGTTACACACGTGCTTGACAAAGAGGGCAGGGACTCTCGAAACGTTGCATCTTGAGTGTACGGCCGGTGTCTGAGCAGCTCCTCACTACTGCTTGTGCAGCGTTGTATCACAGGTAAAAGATACCTTTCTTATGCATGCATGCCGAAAACCTTACATGCTTATACAATATACGTGTGTTACGTCTGTGTTGGATATTGCAATAAAATATGGACTAAGCTATTTAGCTGCAAAATTGGTTCCTTCTATCGTGGTCAGAGACAGGCAGACGGTCAGGGCAGGCGGCAAACAGGCAAGGTCAGGAAACATAAGCAGGCGGACTGGTACACGGGTAATCAGGACAGAACAGCAATACACTCTAGACGCACGGTAAACACACCAACAAACTGGCAGAGAGTGCTGGGCGCGTGTACCTTATATAGGACCAGCGGCCGTCAATAACCAATTAACGGCTCGCTGACCGTTTAAATCCAGTCCAGCCGTCGCGCGCGCGCCTTAAGCAACGGGTACGCGCGTGGCGGATGTCAGAGCCGGAGACAGGAGCGGGGACTGGTGAGTACGGGGTTTCTAGCCCAGAAGCAGAAGGACCACGTCTGCGGGCAGCCACGGCACCCGCGCCGGACCCCACCGGAGCCGTGGCGCCGAGCGCCGTAACAGTGACACATAGATTTAACGGATTCAAGAGAATGAGTGCAAATCCAGCAGTCAGTTAGATTAATCATCTTAATTAAAACCTTTTTATATTTAATAAACTTTTTATCCTATTCTTTTCCTAATTCATTATATAAGCAATTTGCTGCATTTAGTAATATATTTATATTATACATAAAAGAGTATACATTCCTGCAAGTATCCTTTAGGGCTAGAGGAACTTCTTGCAGTGTAATGTGTGTATCTGAGCACTTTTTCCCTCTAGCTTGACTGAAGTTGGAGTAGTCAGCTGTACTTGGAGTGGACTTAGAAGCAAGGATCCAATGTTTTTCTCACATGGTTTTAAAGGGTAACCCACTCTCCTGGCTTGAGATCATGTGTACCTTCCATAGATGATGGATCTGGAATGGAACTGAAAACATGATTAAGAATCTGTTGTAAGTTATTTTGCAAAGCTCCTACATATGATGTCATATCTGAATGAACGGACTATAATTGCTGTGGAAAGTAGTGACCAGTTTTTTGAACACTGCCAAATAGGACTTCATATGTGCTCAATTTATGTTTGATGTCACTCTAACTGAATGTTAGACAATAATACATTGTGTGTTTCAGCCATTGTTTCTGTATTTTTAACTTAAGTTTCCCATTTAATCTTTCCACCTTTCCAGTACCCTGAGGGTGGTATGATGTATGAAATGCTTGCTCAATTCCTAAAGGCTGGAGTATCTCTCAAAGTACTTCTGATATAAAATGAGTACCTTTGTCACTTTAAATTTTTTCAGGTAGTCCAAATCTGCATACCACCTCAGAGTACCTTTTAGCTACTGTTTGTGCATTTACCTTGACTGTAGGTCACGCTTTGGCTATCCTGAAAAGATCTCAACACATACCAGAACATACTCATAGACACTTGCTCTAGGAAGCTGTATAAAAACCAGTTAAAATCTTTGAAAGGGGTATCATGCCCTCAGGGTACATTTCTGAGGAACCCTCACTGTCCTTCCAGCACTAGGGCAAGAGCAGATGACACAACCCTGAGCAAGATTACCAGCAACATTGTTGAAACCCAGGGCTACCTATCCTTTCTGTACCAGACCTACCATTGCCTCTTTGGATTGGTAAGTGGGGCATGTGAGAGGGCATACACTATAGGGTACAATACCCTTGGTAGGCACAGCCTTCTGTCCACTCCCCACAGCTCATTGTTATCCTTCACAGCAACTTTCCTTTACCATTCTTCTTTTCATTGAGTTGGAGCCTGGTCATTAAGTTTCTGTATTATGGTCAAGTCCAACTCTCCTGCCTCTAGGACTGCCTCCGCACTATAGGCTTTCACGGGGAAGGAAAGCAGAACAGCAGCCTTGGCAGTCATGACAGATTCCTAAAGAGATCCTGAAACAGATACTCCTATTTTCCCAAATCTTAGAACTACATTGATTGCATTTAGTATGTCAGCTCCAAACAGGTTCACTGGACAGCTGTCTGATATTAGTAGTTCGGCACATAATTCCATAGTGTCTATTGTATTTTTAGGGGTTTTGTCTGTTTGAGTGGGTAGGATTAACCCACTAACCATATCCCAATATCTCTGTATTTGTCAAAAACGTGTGGAGAAATTTCTTTTTCCCCGATTATTGTTCGTCTTGCCCCCATATACACTATGGGCGACATGTATCAAGCTCGAGGAATCGGAGCGCACGTTTTCGCCCGATTTAAAGTGAAAGCTGCGCCTCATGTATGTCGGTGCCCGAGGTGCACTCATACATGCGGTGTAAACTTCTCTGCGCCTCGCCATTGTGTGAGGCGGAGTGTGGAACTTAGGCACAGACGGCCTGCACCTCACCTGTATCTCCGGGGCGCGGAAGATTCACCACCGGAGGCGGTGCGCTCATCCATGCGGTGAAAAGTTCCCCCTCCCCTCGCCAGTGTGGGAGGCGCAGGGTGGGACTTAGGCGCAGAAAGGACTGCGCCTAACATGTATTACGATTCGAGAAAGGCTGGAAATCTACGAAATTAAAACATGTTAGTGAATAGTAAAAAGAGTTGTCTTTCAAATCAATGAATGAATAAAGTGAAAAATCAAAGTTGTCTAAAAATGATTAAATGTATTGAAAAAGTGGATCATTTAAAATTAAAAGGAAAAATACATAAGATCGCTAAAGAAATAAATCTCAGCTCCGTGAGACATGGAGTATGATTCAAAAAATTGTTTTTAGAAAATAGCCGGGAAATACAGTAATTCAAATTCTGTAAGCGCTTCTCATTGGTCGGCAACAACCAACCAATCAAAATAGGAGCGACAGTGATTAGAGATGGGCGAATTAATTCTGATGAAGTGGAATTCGTTTAAAATTTCAGGAAAACTTCGGATCTGAACGAAGTCGAAGTTTGGGGTACTTCGCGTGAACGAAGTGTGCTTTTGATTGATAAAATGGCTGCGAGCACATGGCGTTACATGGGGCAAAGAACTTTGGGAGGAAGAAGGGCATAGCCTACATGACATGTGCAGAGATGAAGCCAATCAGAGACCGGCGGATTCTGTGACGTCACCGCACTGTATAAGTCCGGGCGCGACGCTGGGAGCTCATACCGCTCTCACTGTACTGATTAGGGAAGGTGCTGCCACAGCTGCTTATGATATCTCTTACTAAAGAACTCATTTTTATACAGCAATTTTTTGGGGGGTGTCACAGCTTGTCTCAGAGACTGCTTCTCTTAACGTTCTAATTCTGATTTTGTGGGGTATTGGAACTGAAGTCCAGTGTGCGTTCAATGCAGCTGCATATACATTTTAATGCTATCTGCTCAAAGCACATTGAATATCCAAGGGTTATCTAAGCCTGTTCCTGTTGTATTCATTTCAAGAAACAGCGTTTTTACAATCGAAATACCACTTCATTTTTGGTTGCTCAATTCTTTTGCGCAGTTTACATCCAGGGGTTAATTAAGCATTGTTCTGCTGTTGTGGTCACTAAAAGAAACCGTCTTTTTCACCGCCAAAAAAGACATTTTTCTTGTAGAATAATTCATAACCGAAGGTTAATTACAAGTTTTTCTCTTGCTGTGTACCGTAACATACACGCCATTGTAACACGCTACAAAGCTGGTAGTTTTTGGTTGCTCAATTCTTTTGCGCAATTTATATCCAGGGGTTAACTAAGCGTTGTTCTGCTGTTATGGTCACTAAAAGAAACCTTCTTTTTCACCGACAAAGAAGCAATTTTGCCTGTAGCATAATTCATATCTGAAGGTTAATTAAGCCTGTTTGTGCTTTTACATTCATTAAAAAACAGTGTTTTTAAAAGACACATATAAGTAAATTTTTTCCTGGCCATTTGTGGAGCGCAATTTATATCCAAAGGTTACCCAAGCTTGTTACTGGGTTCATTTGGAGTCAAATACAGGGTGTGTATTTATCATATACAGATATCTTCATCAAACAGTGTCTGTACATTTTAGAACAAACAGTATGTCAGACAGAGAGGTGGCGGGCTCTTCACCTGCGAGTGGCGGTGGCACAAACATTCCTGGAGCAGGTCCAGGTCGCAGCAAAGCAAGGGGACGTCGCAGCAGGGGTCACTCGGTGAGGCTACAACTGCCGCTGCCATCTAGCGGCTGTGTGCTGACCAGCAATCCAAGGGTTCTTGATTGGTTGACTAGGTCATCCACTTCCTCCCAGATGACATCTGACAACCCCAGCCAAGAGTCGGTGGGAACGTCAGACACAACCCTTAGTTGGCATGGCCCGGGAGCGGATCAGCGGCCCTCACCTGTCCTCAACCCGCCTCTGTCCCATCCAGTTCCCTCAGACAGAGATCTACTATGTGGTCTGGGCTCAGCGCCACTATATAGCGAGGATGAACAATTTGAGGAGGGCAGTCAGCAGCTACTTGGCAGCGAAGAAATGGGGCCAATATCCCCTGCTTCTTGCAGTAGGCGGCAAAGTATAGATGTGGAGAGTGGCATGGGAGGTCATGTTGTGAGGGGTCAGCCTCTGCATACCAAGACCGGTGATGAGGACAGCAGTGACGATGAAACACAAATAGATGATGATGTAGCCGACCGCGCTTGGGAGCCGGGTGAGGCAAGGGCTTCATCATCGTCAGGAGAAGAGGGCGTCAGCTTGCGCGTCAGGCAGCGGTGCAGCCAGCAAGTGGGTTGTGTGGCCGTGAGTCAGCAGGATAGCAGCAGTGTGAGGTCGGGAGCCAAGCGGCCACGGGGTAAAAATCCCGCTTCGCAGGTCCAAGAAAGTAGCGGCACAGGGGCTCAGCGAGGCAGCGGCGGCAGTAGTCACTCAGTGCGGAGCGTTGGCGGTAAAATCAGATACTCGGCGGTGTGGCAGTTCTTTGCTAAGACACCGGAGGAGCCGAATATGGGTATATGTAGAATCTGTAGGCAGAAAGTGAAGCGTGGCCAGGGAGATAACGTTGGCATCACGGCCCTGCATCAACACACGCAGCGTCACGATCCGGTGGCCTGGGAGAAATGTGGCTCAGAGGTGGTGGTCCATCCTGCCGCCGCAGCAACAGCAGCGCCCAGTGGCACGCATGCCATTGCAGCCAGTCAAGGCTCCACCACCTCTGCAGAAGGGAGCTGTTTCTCTTTGACATCATCTCCCGGTCCAGATGCTCCTGCTCCTCGCTACTCATGGTGCCAGCAGTCGTTCAGCGAGGCGATTGCAAAGAGACAACAGTATGCGTCCAACCATCCTAAGGTGCAGAAGCTGACCATGCTCCTGTCCAAGTTTTTGGTACTGCAGTCCCTCCCTTTCCAAATGGTGGACTCTGCACCGTTTAGAGAACTTATGGCTTGTGCCGAGCCGAGATGGAGAGTTCCAAGCCGTCATTTCTTTCCCAAAAATGCAGTACTAGCACTTCATAAATATGTAGAACAGAAGGTGGGCCAGTCTTTGAGTTTATCGGTTTGTTCCATGGTGCACGGCAGCGTGGACGTCTGGAGCTGTAACTTCGGTCAGGGCAAGTACATGTCCTTTACGGCCCACTGGGTGAATGTGCTTCCAGCCCAGGCACACCAACAACTTGGACAGGAGACGGCGCTTTCTCCTCCACGTTGTCAAACTGCGGCTCCTGCGCCAATGTCCGCCTCCTCCTCCACCACCACCACCGTCTCAGCCTCCACAAGTACTGCTCCATCATACCACATGTGTAGGGCACAGCAGTGTTACGCAGTTCTACACCTGGCTTGCCTTGGCGAACGAAGTCACACAGGGGAGGAACTGCTTCGCGTCATGCAGCAAGAAATCGATGTGTGGCTTTCTCCGCGCCAACTGCAAATTGGAACCATGATGACGGACAATGGGAGGAACATAGTGTCCGCGCTGCACCGAGGAGGAATGGAACAGGCGCCCTGCATGGCGCACGTGTTCAATCTGGTTGTGAAAAGGTTCCTGAAGTCTTCCACCGATCTTCAGAAGATTCTGAAAATGGCCAGGAAACTGTGCATGCACTTCATCCATTCCTACAAAGCCAGGAACACCCTCCTCGAGTTGCAGCGGCAGAACGGCCTCCCCCAACACACTCTGATATGCAATGTTTCCACCCGTTGGAATTCCAGCCTGCACATATTGGACCGACTGTATGAACAGAGAAAGGCCATTAACGATTTTTTTGATGATCCAGGCGGACAGGAGTACTCCCCTGTGTAACTTTGATGTCAGCCAGTGGCAGCTCATGCGTGACACCTGCCGTTTGTTGAGGCCATTCGAGGAGGCGACGTTATTTGTCAGTCGCCAGGACTACGGGATGAATAACGTCATTCCACTGCTTCATGTCCTGGAAAAGATGCTGAAAAATCTGTCTGGGCAGGGGACTGGAGACGTGGTGACTACATCTCGTGGCCACATGAGTCCGGTGGGGACTGAAATGGAGGAGGAGGAGGAGGACATTGGAGCAGAAGCATTGTCTGGTGAAATGAGTGGATTTTCTACCCAGGTGACAAGAGAGGAGGAGCAGGAGCAGCTGGAGGAGGTGGATGGAGATGAGGGAGGCGAGGCAGATGACCCGCCAGCACCGTGGCAGTATACAGTGGAGATGGAGGCAGGGAGCCCCTCGGAGTCACTTTTGCAGATGGCCCGCAGCATGCTGATTTGCCTGGCTAGTGACAGCCGAATAGTCAGCATCCAGCAAAGGGATGACTTCTGGCTCTCCACCCTATTGAACCCTCGATACCGGTCCAAAATGGGAGCCTTTTTCGCAGCTATTGAGAGGGAGGACAAACTTAAATACTATAGGGAAATCCTCCGTAGTCAGTTGGCCACTGCCTATGTGCGGCATCGTCCCTCCTCTGACAGGTCTGACCGGGGGGTTCTTCCGTGCTCACGTACTACTGCCGCGGCTGCTGGGGGAAGGTGGGGTGGTAGGAGCAGTACTAGTTCCATCAGCAGCAACCTTAGTCGGGAGTCACTGATGAGCAGCTTCCTTCACACGCCTCTTTAGGACGGCTGTAGACAGCAGAAGCAGCAGCAGTACCTAGCGCAGTACCTGAAACAACAGGTGTTGGCCTACTTGGACAGCACTCTGCCACCCCAGGTAGAAGATCCGCTGGACTACTGGGCAGCCAGACTGAATGTGTGGCCGCAATTGCCGAGTTTGCAGTGGAGAAGCTGTCCTGCCCGGCCAGTAGTGTGGCATCAGAGCGGGTGTTGAGTGCGGCGGGGGCGATCGTTACCCCAAGGAGAAACCGCTTGTCCACGGGAAATGTGGAACAACTGACCTGTGTCAAGATGAATCAGGCGTGGATCGGCCAGGATTTCCACACACCAGTGCCTTAGGCGTCAGACTACGTCAGCCACTATTCTGATGCTGCCACCCGCCTGATGCCACACATCTGCTGACAGTTTCTCCATCTGCCACCAACCATCTTTACCAGGGACTGGTATTGCCACCCACCTCCACATTCTGTCATTGTGCCACTCTATGACCTCATGCTGCTGCTGCTGTTGCTGGTCCAGTGACATACACACTGTGTCATTGTGCCACTCTCTGACCTCATACTGCTGCTGCTGTTGTTGCTGCTGCGGTCACCTTCACACTGTGTCATGGTGCCACTCTGTGGCCTACTCCTGTTTTTGTCACCTCCAGAATGTCATTGTGCCACTGTCTGACCTCATGCTGCTGCTGCCGTGACCTCCACACTGTGTCATTGTGCCACTCTGTGGCCTACACCAGATTTTGACACCTCCTGAATGTCATTGTGCCACTCTCTGACCTCATGCTGCTGTGGCTGCTGCCGTCACATCCACACTCTGTCACTGATGTTGACACCTGAGCTCTCAGCTTTTCCATCTTTTGCTGCCATGACTTTAACAGGCTACATTCCCGCTTCAGTTTTTTGGTCGGTTTTGCCCTCTTAAGTGCCCAGGGAATTTTATAGTGAAGCGATTCTAAGAGCGACGGCAGTCATGTGCGTGTCATACTAAAACACAACATTGTATGAAGACCAAACCAAGCTCTCTCTGCATATTTAAGCATTCACATTGTTCTACAGCTCCCTGCAGGCTCTGTGGAGCCTGGAAATAGCTTTTTTTTAACGCGATTCGTCCCGAAGTAATTCAGACCGAAACAAATTTTGTCGGAAAATTCAGCGAAGTCACCGAATAAAATTTTTGAGAAATTCGCCCATCTCTAACAGTGATCCATTATAACTTATGGAGTAGTATTGACAAATCAAATGCAAAGGCGGGACATTTCAAAATACAGTAAAAAAGGCAGAAAAGGGCTGATTGGTTGAACTAGCGGGGGCTTTGCTATCCCGGCCAATCAGAGTGCAAGCTACTTTGTCCCATTGTAGTCTATGGAGAGATGGGGCACTGATATCTCAGCTCCGTTAGGCATGGAGTATTAGTAAATAAATCGTTTTTATTAAGTGTAAAACATTCTCTGGAAAAGAGCTAAAACCTTCTAAAAACATACTTCAATCAAAGCCCTAACAACGCGTTTGTCACCATCTCCGGCGCAACATCAGGAATCGGGGCATTGAAAATTGCCGGGAAATACAGTAATTCAAATTACGTAAGCTCTTCTCATTGGTCGCAGAAACCAACCAATCAGAATAGGAGCGACAGTGAACGATTATAACCTATGGAGAAGTATTGACCAATCAAATGAAAAGGCGGGACAGTTCAAACTACAGTAAAAAACGCAGAAACGATCGGAGTGGTTGAGACCAGACGGCAGATATGAATCCACCAATCATATGCAATGTGTTGATTTTGAGTGTAGCAAGAAGGGCGCAATAGAAGGGCGCCCTAAAAGTTATTACTGTCTATGGGAAATATTCTAGTACTGTGATTGGTTGGGGTTAAAGAGGGGCTAGTCCTGCTTAGCCAATCAGCTGGTGAGCTACTTATCTCATAGAGTTCTATGGGGAAAAGAAATGCAGAGCGAGCTCTGTTTGTGATTGGCTAAGTTAAAAGAGGCGCAATTATTTGGGCCAATGGGAGAGCGAGCGACGCCTTTATGGGTTTTCTAATGCAATCTCTAATAAAACTGTACATGGCAGAAATCAAATGATAAGACTCACGAAGTTGTACCGATCTCTATATAAAATGAACAATAATATGGGTGTAACGAAAATAAACAAATGAATATGAATTCAATAAATTCATTTTTATTTCTTTATTTTCGTTAGCCAATGAACAATAATATGGGTGTAATGAAAATAAAGAAATAAATATGAATTTATTGAATTCATATTTATTTGTTTATTTTCATTACACCCATATTGTTGATCATTTTATATACACATCGGTACAACTTCGTGAGTCTTTCCTGGCAATTTTCTATATTCCAATTCCTGATGTTGCGCCGGTCACTGCGACAAACGCATTGTTATTGATTTTATTTATGTATGTTTTTAGAAGGTTTTAGCTCTTTTACAGAGAATGTTTTACACCTAATAAAAACTATTTATTTCATAATACTCCATGTCTCACGGAGCTGAGATTTCAGTGCCCCCATCTCTCCATAGACTGCAATGGGACAAAGTAGCTCGCGTTCTGATTGGCCAGGATAGCCAAGCCCCCGCTAGTTCAACCAATCAGCTCTTTTCTGCCTTTTTTTACTGTATTTTGAACTGTCCTGCCTTTGCATTTGATTGGTCAATACTACAACATACTGTAGGTTATAATGGTTCACTGTCGCTCCTATTCGGATTGGTTGGTTGTTGCCGACCAATGAGAAGCGCTAACAGAATTTGAATTACTGTATTTCCCGACTATTTTCTATATCCCAATTCCTGATGTAACGCCGGTCACGGCGACAAACGCGTTGTTAGGGATTTGATTGAAGTATGTTTTTAGAAGGTTTGAGCTCTTTTTCAGATAATGTTTTACATCTAATAAAAACGATTTTTTGATTCATACTCGAGCTGAGAGCTGAGATTTATTTCTTTTGCGATCTTATATATTTTTCCTCTAATTTTTAATGATCAACTTTTTCAATACATTTAATCGTTTTTAGAGAACTTTGATATTTATCTTTATTAATGAAATAATTTTATAGACAACTCATTTTTATTCTTGTACTGTTGTAACAGTTGTCCTAGAGCACATTTTGCCCCATTCCATTACGTTCTCGCTTCACTTCACCTCCTCCGGCTCATTTAGACCAGATTAAACTAGGTCTGCTTGTCGGAGATGTCGAGCGCTGCAATGCGCCTCACTTTGCTGACCCGCGATCATGCATGTCTCGGAGGATTCGAATGTGCCGCCTCCCGCCCCAGAACGCCCACACCGCGCCCATTGCACGCCCCTTCATGTTAGGCATATGGCGAAGTGGCGAAGGTTGCACCTAACATCGCATCCCTGCGTCCGAGAGGGGATTTGGATCGGTGAAGCGCCGTTTTCACCAGAAAACAGGCGCAACTCCCAATCATACATGTCGCCCTATGTATTTTATGTCTTTCCCATTTTGTAATATCAATTTTATCAGTTTCAATGAGGCCTTGGGGTCTTCTTGTGCTTGGACTATAGTTATGGGTGTTAGATGGGGGCTGCCGAATTCCTATTCAGAGCCCTCAAACTGAGGGGCTCTCTTTGCAATCTGAAATTGATTGATCTGTTGTTTGAACTGCCGTGTTGAAGGACAGTTCTTTTCACATGTCCTCTACCCCCAGACCCAGAAAAAGTCCCCTATTCCTATACTCCTCTATGTTAATTTTCTTTGGATTATGTTTTGACTTGGGAGTGCCTATTTCTACAGTAACTGTAAACCCTGTGGGTGCACAAACAGAGAACATTATGGGCATAGTAGATTGTTTCTGCATTTTCTTTTGCTTTTTCTTATTTACACTGTATTTGCCTTTCAATGCCTCTCGCTACAGCCAATCTATGTTCTATAAGAGTATACAGTACATACATTCAGGGTGTACTTCCATAATTTTATTTATAAGATATTTTCTTAAACCATTTATAAAACAGCATCTTTTGCTGTATTCAGGTTAAAAATCTTGATCTGTGAGAATAACAGTACAGCATGTGTGATATTTGACTACCAGTTCATCTAGACTGGAAAGCTTCTGGAAGCCCAGTTTCTAACTCAATGCCTGAAGTGTTTCAATGAATTCATCCCCGGACTGTTTAGTTTTCTAATTTTGGGGTGCTGGAGATCGAACATTATTTATCTCAACATCTATCAATTTGATTACAAAGGAGGGTACTGCTGCTATTCCACACAGGAATGCTAAATAACGCCATGAGGCTTCATAATTTGTTGCAATTTGCTCTAATGCTTTAACCCTATGTCGTACTGGTACTGCTTCGGTAAGGGGCTTTGTAGCATGATCGCACAGCTAATTTGCAGCTGACAAACTCCGATACAACACTGGATGGAGCCGGCTCTATTCCATGCACCCCCTAATGGTGAAGCATCCTATGGGAACTTAAAGCTACAGTTAAAAGATAAAAAAGTTTTAAAGTATAAAAAAACCCCTAAAAGATCAAATCACCCCCTTTTGCCATTTTACAAATAAAAAACATAAAATAATAAAAAAGGTTACACATCCAATTTGTATTGTCATTTCCGTAAAAGTCCGATCTATTAAGATATAACATTATTTATTTCGTACGCTGAACACCCTTGAGGAAAAAATATCCAAACACCAAAATTGTGGTTTTTTTGGTCATTTCATATCCCATAAAAACTTAAATATAAGTGATCAAAAGCAGTTGTATTTACTGTATTCCAAACTGGTACCAATAAAAAGTACATTACAGCCCACAAAAATGCACCCTCAAGTCCATAGGTAGAAGAACAAAAAAGTTATCAGACACAGAAAATGGCACTGTGGCAAACATTTCAAAAATAGAAAAGGTTTAGATATTTTTATTGTACCAAAAAATTTACAAAAACAAAACATTAGGTTTGCGACCCAAAACAACCATAAAAACAATAACACATCATTTATACCCAAGATTGAACGCTAAAAACAAAACTCCTCAAAGGGCGCAATAGTTTCCTTTCACATTTTGCCCCACTTTTTTGTGGTTTTCCAGTATATTTTATGGTATAGTGAATGCCATCATTAGAGAGAACATCTTGTCCCACAAAATAAAACCTCATATGGCTTTTAGGGGGAAAGAAAGAAATTATGTTTAAGAGGCAATTTCTCAAAATTCGTTTCGGTCACTTCGCCGTTTTTTCCGAAAAAATTTCGTTTCGTTCTGAATTACTGGGCAGAATCCATTAAAAAGCGGGTATTTCCGGGCTGCACAAGCCGCAGGGTGCTGTAGAACGTTTTCCCATGCTTAAATATGCAGGGGAAGCTTGGGTTTGGGTTTTCATCAATTTGTTTTTTAGTAGACACCAATGACTGCCACTGTCTTGAATCGCTTACTAAAAAATTCCCGGGGCCTTAAGGGGGCAAAACTACCAAAAAAACTCAAGCAGAATTAGCCCCAAAAAGTCACCCACGAAAGCTAAAAAAAAACAACTGAGAGCCAGGGGCAACATTAGTGACAAGGGGGAGGTGACGGCGCAGCCACAGCAGCAGAGGTCAGGCAGTGCACAATGACATCGGAGGGGGCAAAACACGGAACCACAAGTGGCAACAAGACGAGACGAAGGTCACGGGGCAGCAGTATACAGGCAGTGGCAAAATGAAAATTCGGGGAGCGGCAAAACAGTATTGGGCCACAGAGTGGCCAAGAAACATTTGGGGAGGTCACAAAAGCAGCACATGAGATCAGGCAGGGCACAAGACATTCGGAGGGGGGCAAAACGTATTGGGGCCCAGAGTGGCCAATGATACAGTGTGGGGCACGACAGCAGCAGCAGAGACGGGCATGGCAAATGACATTGGGGAGGAGCAAAACATATTGGGGCCACAGAGTGCACAACCCAAAACAGTGGGGGAGGTCACGGCGGAAAGCATATGGGGTCAGGCAGTGCACAATGACATTCGGGAGCGGCAAAACCGTATTAGGCCACAGAGTGGCACAATGATACAGTGTGGAGGTCACGACAGCAGCAGCATAATCAGGGCAGTGCACAATTGACATTCTGGAGGGGGCAAAACATATTAGCCACAGAGTGGCAAAACACACATTTGGGGAGGTCCGCGGCAGCAGTATGAATCGGGCGGGGGCACAATGGCTTTCTGGAGGGGCTAAAAGTATTAGGCCACAAGTGGCACAATCACACAGGGGTGGGGGGCACGGCGGCAGAGTATGAGACGGGCAGTGGCACAAGACTTTCGGGAGGGCAAAACAGTATTGGGCCAAATGGCACAATCACACAGTGGGGGGTCGGGGCAGCAGTTGAGGTCAGGCATGGCAAAATAATTCGGGAGGTGGCAAAAACAGAAAATGGCCACAGAGGGCACAATGTTTACAGGGGGGGTCACGACAGCACAGCATACATGGGGCAGGGGCACAATGACTTTCTGGAGGCGGCAAAACAGATTAGGCCACAGAGTGCACAATGAACAGGTGGGGCACGACAGCAGCACATGAGATCAGGCAGTGGCACAATACATTCTGGAGGGGGCAAAACAAAATTAGGCCACAGAGGGGCCCAATCACACAGTGTGGAGGCATGGCGCAGCGTATGAATCAAGCATGGCACAATGACATTCGGGGGGGCAAAACATAAGGCCCAGAGTGGCAAAATCACACATTTTTGGAGGTCCACAGCAGCAGAAAGAGATCAGCATGGCACAATACTTTCGGAGGTGCAAAACAGGGAAGCCACAGAGTGCCAATGACAATGGGGGGTCACGCGCAGAGCAGGGGTCAGGCAGGGGCACAATACACGTGTAGGACAGCGCACCACGCGGGGCCATGGGTCAACAGGGGCAAATACAAGTGTGGATGCCCGGGCAACACAACAGCAGCAGCAGCATGAGGTCTAAGGGGACAATGCAAGTGTTGGGGTGGGGGGCAATACCATCCCGGGTAAAGATGGGGGAGGCAGAGGAAAACTGTCAGCAGATTTTGGGGCATCATGGGTGGCGCATCAAATAGGGGCTGGGCGGTAGTTTGAACCCAACGCGCCAAGGCATTGGTTGGGAAAATCCGGCCGACCCGCCTGATCTCTTGACAAAGGTCAGTCGTTCCACATTTCCCGTGGAAAAGGGGGTTCTCCTGGGGTAACGATGCCCCCACCGCATGAACACCCGCTCTGATGCCACACTACGCCGGCAGGACAGTTTCCCCCCTGCAAACTCGAAATTTTTGCGGCCACACACCAGTTTTGGCTGCCCATAGTCCAGGGATCTCTAACTGGGGTGGCAGAGTGCTGTCCAAAAAGGCCACAACCTTTGGGTTCGGGACGCTCCAGCCCGCTGCTCGCGGCGACTGCCCTCCTCACGGGCGGGTGAAGAAGCTGCCATCATGACCCCAACTTATTTTACTACTGATGGAGCTCTACTCCTCAAACCCCCCCACCTTCCCCCAGCACCGCGGAGTAGTAGGGGAAACCTGGGGAACCCCCCGGGTCAACCTGTCAGAGAGGGACGAGCCGCACATAGGCACAGCCAACTGATTACGGAGGTTTTCCCTATATTATTTGATTTGTTTTCCCTCTATAGCGGGGAAAAAAGGCTCCCATTTGGCCCGGTAGCGGGGGCCCAAATACGGGGAAGCCAGAAGTCTCCCCTCCCCGGATCGGCTATTCGCCTGTCCCCTAGCCAGCAAATAAGCTGCTGCGGCCATCTGCAAAAGTGACTCCGGGGGGCCCCTCCCCTCCATTCCACTTATAGCCAGGGTCGGGGGGTCATCTCCCCTCGCTTCCTCATCTCCATCCACCTCCCCGCTGCTCCTGCTCCCCCTCTCTTGCCCCTGGGTAAAAAATCCACTCATTTCACCAACAAGCTTTCCCCCAAATGTCCTCCTCCTCCTCCTCCATTTCAGTCCCCCCCGGGACTCATGGGCCCACGAATGTATCGCCACGTCTCCGTCCCATCCCCAACAAAATTTTTCAGCATCGTTCCAGACATGAAGCAGTGGTGTTGTTATTCATCCCGAACTGGCGCGACAAAAAACGTCGCCTCCCGAATGGCCTCAAAACCGGTGTCACGCATGACTGCCCGGGCTGACTCAAAGTTACCAGGGGAGTACTTCTGTCTCCTGATCATCAAAAAATCGTTTAAGGGCCCTTTTTTTCTCTTTTTCATACAGTCGTCCAATATTGCAGGGGAATTCAGGGGGGGAAACATCGCATTCAGAGTGTGTTAAAAGGAGGCCGTTCTGCCCCCAAACCGTGGAGGGTGTTCCTGGCTTTGTACGAAGGATAAATGCATGCACAGTTTCCTGGCCATTTCAATGTTAAAGACCTGGGGAAGATTTCGGGAAACCCTTTTTCAAACCGATTGAACACATGCGCCATGCAGGGCCATGGACCACCCCTCCTCGGTGCAGCCGGGCACCCTTTCCCCCATTGTCCGTCACCATGGTTCCGTTTGAGTTGGGGCGGAGAAAGCCACACCTCGATTCTTGCTCATATGCGGGGCAGCCCCCCCCTGTGATTCGTTCCCCCGAGGGAAGCCAGGGGTAGAACCGCTGACACCGCTGTGCCCAACAAAAGTGGTATGATGGGCAGTACTTTTTGGAGGGTGGAAAAGGTGGTGGGGGGAGAGGAGGAGGCGGACATTGGGGCAGGTGCAGCATTTTTGACAAAAGTGGAGGAGAAAGCGGCGTCCCGCCAAATTGTTGGTGTGCCCGGGGTGGAACCAAATTTACCCAGTGGGCCCTAAAGGACAGTACTGCCCGACCGTATTTACAGCCCAGACTCCGCGGCCTGCACCTTTGGGAAAAAAACCGATAACTCAAGGACTGACCCCCTTCTGTTTTTACATATTATAAGTGCTGGTACGCCTTTTTGGGAAAAGAAAATTTCGGCTTTAACCTCCAACCGGCTCGGCACAAGCCATTTGTTCTCTGAACGTGCGATCCACCATTTGGAAAGGAAGGGATGCAGTACCAAAAACTTGGGCAGGAACGGTCACTGCTGCACCTTAGAGGTTGGACCATACCCGTTGTCTTTTTTGCAATCGCCTCCTGAACGACTGCTACGCCATATAGCCGGGACAGGAGCACTGGACCGGGAGATGATGTCAAAAAGAAAAAAGCTCCCTTTGCAGAGGTGTGAGCCTTGACTGGCTGCAATGGCATCATGCCACGGGGCTGCGCTGCTGCGTTGCTGCGTGGCAGGGTGGACCACCCATCGACCACGTTTCTCCCAGGTCCCGGGTGGGGACGCTCATGTGTTTTTACCAGGCCGTGGTGCCAACGTTAGCTCCCTCCACGCTTTTTTCCCCACAATTCTACATAACCCTATTGGCCCCTCCGGTTTTCCTTTTGCAAAGAACTGCCACACCGTGAGTACGATTTTAAAAAGCCAACGCTCCGCACTGAGTGAAATACTGCCGCCGCTGGGGCCTCGGGCCCCGTTCTGCACTTCTTGGACCTGTAAAGCGGGTTTTTTTTCCCCTGGGGCCCCTTGCTCCCCACCTCAAAACTGCTGCTAGCCTGCTGACCACGGCCACACACCCACTTTCTGGGTGCGCTGCGCCTGACCGCAAGCTGACGCCCTCCTTTCCCCCCTGACGTGATGAAGCCCTTGCCTCACCCCCGGCTCCCAATGCGGTCGGCTACACATCATCTTTTGTGTTTCAAACTCACTGCGTCCTCATCACCGTCTTGGTATGCCAGCTGACCCTCACAACGACCTCCCATGCCACTCTCCCCATCAACTTTCCCCTACGCAAAAGAGGCGATATTGGACCCCTTTTCTTTTTCCCGCCAAGTAGCTCTGACTGCCCCCCCAAAAATTGTTCATCCTCGCTATAAAAGTGGCGCGAGCCCAGACCACAATAAAATAACCTCTGGTGAGGGGAAAACCGGATGGGACAGAGGCGGGCGAGGACAGGTGAGGCCCCTGACCCCCCCCCCGGGGCCCTCCACTAATGGGTTGTGTCTAGGGTTTCCCAAAGACCCCTTGGGTGGGGGTTCCAATTCTCTGGAGGAAAAAGGATGACCTAGTCAACCAATCAAGAACCCTTGGTTTTCTGAACAACACAAAAGGCCCCCAGATACCGGCAGTTGGGCCTCACCATGACCCATGCTGCGACCTCCCCCCCTTTCTGTGCTGCACCTGGGCCTGTTCCAGGGAAAGTTTTTGCCCCTGCCCACCCCCAGTGCAGACCTGCCACCTCCTGTCTGACATGTTTGTTCTAAAAATTTACAACACGTTTGAGAGATATCTGTATTGAAAAAAAAACACCCTTTTTTTGGCCCCAAAGAACCCCAAAAAAAGCTTGGGGAAACCCTTGGGTATAAATTCGCTCCCAAAATGGCCAGGAAAAAAATTTCTTGTATGTGTCGTTTAAAAAACACTTGTTGCTTTACAAAATGTAAAAAACACAAACAGGCTTAAATTTAAACCCTTTGGACATAATTAGGGTTACGAAAAATTTATAATTTTGGCGTTAAAAGACGGTTTATTTTGTCGGCACCCACAAAACAACCTAAAAAACCCCTGGGGTTTAAAATTTCCCAAAGAATTAGGGCCCCAAAAAAAAGTAGCTTTTTTTTTTTACTTTTTACAATTCGTTTTTTTCTACCCACACAACAAAGATACATTTTAATTAAACCCTTTTCTTGTGAATTAGCAAAAAGGAAAAATTTAATATTTGGGGGTTGAAAAAACGGTTTCTTGGGGCAGCACACCACAAAACAACGCTTAATTAACCCTTGGATGTAAATTGCGCCAAAGAATTTAGCCCCACAAAATAGACTTTGTAGCGGTTTACAATGCGTGTTTTTTTTTACCCACCCCAACAAAAAAAACATTGTAATAACCTTTTTCTTTGAATTAGGCTACACGAAAAATTTATAATTTTGGGGTGAAAAAGACGTTTCTTGGGGCAGCACACCAGCAAAACAAAGCTTAATTAACCCCCCGTGAAAAAATTTCGCCCCAAAAAATGAGCCCCAAAAAATAACTTTGTAGCATTTACAATTGCGTTTTTCACGCCACACAACAAGAGATACAGTTTTAAATTTCCTTTGCTTGTGAATTAGGGTACAGGAAAAAAATTTTTTATTTTGGCGTGAAAAAGACGGTTTCTTGGGTCACACACCACAAAACAACGCTTTAAATTTAACCCCTATTAAATTCGCCCAAAAATTGGCCGACAAAAATAGTAGCTTTTACTGTTCAATTTTCGTGTTTTCTACCCACACAACAAGAGATACAGTTGTAATAAACCTTTGCTTTGAATTAGGCTACAGGAAAAAATTTTTATTTTTGGCGTTAAAAAAAAAAACGGTTTTTTTTGCGGTCAGCACACCAGCAAAACAACGCTTAAAATTTAACCCCGGAGTAAATTGCGTAATAAAAAGAGCAGCAAAAATGAATGGTATTTGTATTGTCAAACCTGTTTTTCTTTAAATAAACAACAGGAACTGGCTTAATCCCACTTGGATATTGAATTTATGCACGCGTGACGAACTGGGTTTTTAGATTAAAAACCCAAAAAAAAGAAAAAAACATTAAGAAAGCAGTCTCTGAGACAAGCGAGACACCCCCCAAAAACCTGAAAAAAAAAATTTTTTCAGTAAAAGCTAACACCTGGCCACCCCCCGAAGAGCACAGTGAGAGGAGTGTGAGCTCCCGGGGCGCCCCGACTTTTATAGGCGGGGACGCCAGAACCCGCCGGCTCTGTTGGCTTTACCTCGCAAAATGTCATGCAGGCATGCCCTTCTTCCCCCAGATGCTTTGGCCCATTACCCATGTGCTCGCCCCCTTTTTTTCAATCAAAACACATTCGTTCCCCCCCGAAGTACTCCAAATTCGACTTCTTTTTCCCAACCGAAGTTTTTCCCCGAAATTCTAAAAAAATTCCACTTCTTAAATCGATTCCCCCATCTCTAGTTATGATCCTTGGAAGGCCGGGAGGAAAAAAGAATGTGACAAAAAATAGGTTGCAGCAAGAAAAGGTTAACAAACCTATTGGATTTTAAGATCGTAACACATCCAAATCTTTCACTTACTACGGGAACCAGGGAAAAAACCCCCTTTGTTGTTTGTTGTCCAAAACTGGGGCAGATGCTTCAATCTGAGGGGTCTGCTCACAAGAAGGATTTGTTATGGGGACTTCAATATCCGTGTCAGTGTGAGGATTTAAATTGGTAGTAGATCTTAAAGGGGTTATCTCATTACATCAATTCATCTTACCTCACACATGTTTTTCTTGGTTTCATTCTTGAATTCAGGGGCATGTTTACTGGCTACTACTGACCTGCAGTAATAAGCTGCTGATTACACCAGGGGCGACATGTATGTGTTTTGGTGCCCAGATGACAATTTTATCATGCGCATTAGTAGAGTAGAATGTGCCTGAATTTATTAACCTTTTCTACTGCAGGTCATAGATTAGGAGCTTTCTAGCTCTAAAGTAACAAATCAGGCTCAGGTAAACCACTTATTACTTGGTCTGGCTGTTCCAGCAGTAATGTGCCCAGTTTTGCCGTCCTTCCGTCATAAATGTGTAGAGAAATACGGTTGTGGTGCATTACAAATTTCTGCAGATGCTCGAAAAAAGGCCTAATTTTGTAGTGCACCTGATTATAAATTTAGTGAACAGGGTTGCGCCTGTTTTTGGGCTAAAAGCAGCCCAGAATACTGGAGCAGCCCCATTCATCCATTTCTCCTCAGGTTTGTAACTATAGCGACCAGCGCTGGCAGCCTATCAAGAGACATTGAACAGGTCTGTATCTATAGTGACCGGAGGAGCTAATGCAGCCCATACAAGAGTGGATATCTAGGAATAGTTTGGACATTGTTAATGGACAGGTATTGCAAAGTGACTTGTTTTTTCAAGATCTTCAACATAAAAAGCAATCCTTGTAGTGAGACAACCCTTGTAAAGACCTAGTACTGGTAATGGGGGACTGTTCATTTCCATCATCTGTTTATAAATGAAGCAAGGTGTTGTGCATCAGTTTCATACTCTTCATAAATGGAGATTTTATTCCTAGACTCACAGAGCATAAAAACTCACTCACTGTTCTCCTTGTCTCACAAGGTGCACATATGTTCTTGGAAGGAAGATTACGAAGCCCACATAGGGTACTGTAATGGGTGTCCCCACGCCTAACGCGGCGGGTCGCAGACATAACCACATCCCCTTGCTGCGAGTGGCGCCGCGACCCAGTCCGAGGGCCGAGGGCGCACTCGCAGCTCCGCCTCTTATTCACCTCACTGTGTTCCTGTTGCTTGCCAGGCGTGTGCTCACCCCTTAGGGCACGTGTGCGGCACTGCAGTTAAATTTAAAGGGACAGCACGCCAGTGATTTGTTATCACCAGATGCTGACCCTATTTATGTCCTGCCCCTTTATCGATTCCCTGCCAAATCGATAGTGCCCTAGAGCCTTGAGAGGAAGCGTTCCCATTGTGTTTATTGCTTGTTCCGTGTACCATATCCTTAGTCTCCATCACTTGACCATGAACCTTTGCCACCTGCTTGTCCCCCACTAAGAGCTAGTTTCACGATTATGTACCACGCGACACCCTGGCGGCTACCGCAAGCAAATCACGTCAGGGGTAGTGATCTGGTAGTGCCCCGCTGCAGCAAGTCCATCCTGCTTTGCGGCGGGCTCTGGTGAATACTGAACTTACTTAGATTCTGCTTCCTGGCGTGGCTTATACCACCGCTTGCGGTAGTCCAGTGGATCCACATCTCTGGTCTGCCGTTACAGTAGGCCCACCATTACAGGTACATTCCTATACATCTTTTATCCCACTGTACTTTATTGGAGGGGGCAGAATAGGTAGAGGTGGATATATGGAAATAGGAGCATAGCCTGGGGGTGTATGCAACAATACAGAAGTATTGGGTCTCTTTGATATTTTCGCGTCGTAACAATGCTTTACCCTTTTGGCACCACTCACTCATACATACGCCTTTTGTATCCAAAAAGCAGGGTTTGTTGACCAAAACATAAAAAGAAAAGACAAACAAAAATGATCTAACTTAATTTCTGTAATCTGATCCGGACTGGCAAGGAGCCTTCCTTCTAGAAGAGGAAAGTACAAAAAGCTCACTTACCCGGAATAAACATTCCCATTCTGCAGAGAAGGTCCCCCTTGTTTAATCTGGTAGAGGTGTTAAGGAATTTTGATCTTGCTTCAGGCCTCCAAAATGTTGGAAATGGTTGTTAGATCAATCGGCTGGTTATGGTACCAGAGAATGCAGAACACAGAAATAGGTGTATACTGCAATTCTGGAAACAATCCAGTTGCATCCATTATGTATAGTGCAAAATAAACAAGGTGTTTCGATATAAGCAAATATTATGGCATGACTTATTGTATATTAGGATACGTGTCAGTGTTTGATTATCTTTATTCTGTTTGGTTGGATATTACAGGCGGAACTCTCCCATATTCCCTTCCTGGCTTAGGCCTTAGGTTTGAGAGGAAAAACAAGTGACCATAGACTTAGGGACCTTACATGTAGGCTATTAACCCTTTACTCTAACACCATCAATATCAATAATACTACTACATGAGGATCAAATAATATAGCCAGACCATGACGACATGTGATCACCACATAGTGACTACCTGTTGCATTCAGGCATTCTGCAAACTCTATAATTAATTACAGTGCAGTTACCTCCAGTGACTCACAGCAGACATCTTCTCTGATCAGAGTAATTCTCTACCCTTTTTCTTTTTCATCTGGTCCAGACTGCCATAACGACTTCTGATGGCCGTAACTTATCTCTGCAAAATTTACCACACAAACATCTTTAATGTCTCACTTTTTCAGCAACTCCCTAATTGTTCCACACCTCTGTACAAACTCCACATCCATAGTGCCCAAAATATTAGTGATGACCCCAAACAGTTAAATTGCCCCTGAATGGCTATGGGTGTCCTGGTTGTGTACCCAGTTTTAGTCTTTAGTCTTTAGTTATTTTGTGTCCCCATACAATAGGTAAACCTCCAATATAGTATATAGGTACACCCAAAATTATCTAGAAAGATAGCACCCATTTTAGGTGAGTAGACCTCAATTAGTCAGGTAGGTGGAGATACTACAGGCGTGCCACTGAAGATCGTTTTTCTGTTTGTGCCCATTGGCACTTGTGGTTCCACAGCAGCAACTGTGTACAGATAGATTCTGTTGAACTTCAAATGCCTGCATGCCACACCACATGTTAAACACAGATACTCGCCTGCAGCCAAAACTCACCCCCAATTATAGGCACAATTTTAGGGGGGGGCGGAGGGAATTGGTCTCCCCTCTTTTTTCTGGGTGGGGGATGTTCCCCCCACTTTTTAGCCACTTCAATAAAAAAAAAATCTATATGAAAGCATAAGAATATGGTAAGTGGGGGAGGGAAAAGCACAGAAAAGAAAAAAGTTAACCCTTTGCCTCCTAAATTCTGTGCATCTTGGGGGACAGAATAGGTAGCAGCGCTGATTGTTAAAGCCAGAGGGTCCTGCCTCACCAATCAGAATGCTGCTCACAGTACAGCACACTGTCACGGACGCCCCTGTGACCACTGTCCCGGGTCGCAGGCGTGTCCGTGCCCCTGCTCCCAGCGGAGCCCCGTCCCGCACGTCGGGTTCGGGGTCCGCTCACCTCCCCGTCCCCGCCGGCGTTCACTTACCCGGCCGCGCTCCTGCTCAGTCTGTCTCCATCTCCCGGAACGTGGCTCCGCCCCTAGGGGCGCGCGCGCACCGGCAGTTTGAATTTAAAGGGGCAGTGCGCCGGTAATTGGTCATTGCCGGGCACTGCTCCTATTTAAGTCCGGCCTCTTCCTGCCGCCCTTCGCCGGATTCTTGGTGTATATTCCCGTGGTGAAAGCTTCTAGTGTTTTCCTGTCTTGCCTTACCGTGTACCGACCGTCTGCTTACGTATATCGACCACGAACCTTGCCGCCTGCCCTGACCTCCTGCTTGTCTACCGTCTACGAACCAGAGCCCCCTGCCCTGTACCTTGTTACCCTTGGCCGCCACCGCAGGCAAGCCCTGCCAGTGGTAGTGACCTGGTGGACTCCCGCCGCAGCAAGACCATCCCGCTTTGCGGCGGGCTCTGGTGAATACCGGGACCCACTTAGATTCCACTCCCTGGTGTGGGCTTACGCCATCGCCTGCGGTGAAAAATAAAAAAATAGGTCAATTTATTTCAGCATGTCCACAGAGCAACATTTAGACTCCTAAAAGTCTTTCTCAAGCAAAGTATAAGGGTGGTGCACAGTATTTAAGTCTTTGTGGTCCGTTCTTCAGGGCGTAATTGTGCTGCAAGATGCCCCGCAGTATGCACTGTAATTATGGTAATTCATAGCTCTCATTGAGAGATATGATTAACTTCTGTTTTTTCATAACATGTACTGCGCACCAGGAGAAAGAAGTGGCATGTCACTTCTTCCATGCACTGGGGAAAATAAAAGTGAATGGAGCCAGCCCCACAGTATTTTAGAAGTATGGACTGGCCAACGTATACTTCTAAAACACCCAGTATATAGCAGAGCGCACAGTACGCCCCCCTATACACTGTGTGAACATTCCTTAACTCCTTAACGACCGCCCGCCGACTTTAGACGTCGGCTGGTGCAGGTCGATCGTCTGCAGCGACGTCTTTAGACGTCGCTGCAGACACCGGAGTTTGCGGCGCTCGGCGCCGCAATTGCGCTGGCATCGGGGCTGTACTACACAGCCCTGATCCCAGAGTATCCCCTACGAGCACCGGGCAGCGGCGGAAACCTCCGCAACCCGGTGCTTTACCCCTTGGATTGGGGCTGTGCGTTACCGCAGCGCAATCAAAGGGTTCCCCTGCTCTGTCGGGTGATCGGATCACCCGCTCACCCGACAGAGCTCAGGGAATGGCTACACAGACAGCTCTGGTGACCTAGAGTGGCCCCAGAGCTGTCTGTGTAACAAGCCTGTGTGCTGTCCTGAACACTGCCTGTGTCAGACTGACACAGATTATAATGTATTAGCATATATGAATATGCTAATACATTACTAAGTGTAAAAAAAAAAAGTAAAAAAATAAATAAAAAAATAAAAATAAATATTTAATAAAAAATAATTGTGCATAAATTACATGCACAAAAAAACCTACACATATTTGGTATCCACACGACTGTAATAACCTGTAGAATTAATCTAACTAGTTATTTTTGTGTGAAATGTGAATGGTGTAAAAAAAAATTTTTTTTTTTTTTTTTTAAATAAAAAAGAAATACTGCAATTATTTATAAGTTAAATTAAACAATTCCCCCATAAAGTACAACTTGTCTTGAATAAAACGAGGCCTCATAAAACTGGGGTCACTGAAAAAAATAAAAAAGTTACAACTGTTGAAACACAAGGAGGCAAAAACTAAAAAATTTCATTAACACTTTCAGGCGTTTGTCTTAAGGGGTTAAGGTACGTTCATGCGAAGATTGAATGCTGATTCTGGACGGGTTCAATGCGGGAAAGATTT